>CAWZYM010000331.1:0-215000 GCA_963966185.1 Rhabditoides inermis | reverse complement strand
TCTCTCAAACACAAGTGTGAACTCAATCCCCCATTCTATCCATACCCTTCCACCGTTCGGTTTTGATTCCATATGAAATATATACAATAATAAAACATTTTGTAAAACATAGAAAACTTAATAAAACATATAATTTCTGATAAAACATATAAAGCTAGATACAACGTATAAAACAAGTGAGCAAATCGATAAAACACTTACAATCAACAATGGCACAGAACAATGAAAAGTAAAACTGGAATACATACACAGTCGGAGGAGAGAACAACGGTCTACACAGAGATGGTGAGGTAAAGGAGAGGTAGCGGGATCCTCCTGGCAGCGATGAGGATCACTTGATGAGGATCTGGAGAATGAGATAATAAGCTTCACGATTTTACTACTGTCATACAAATCCGGGGAGAGCGTACCTTTCCGTGCTTGCCGATCTCGCACTTGCTTGCCAGGTCGCTGAGACGATACCCAGTGCTGGTCATCTCCAGTAGGGGCTTGAGTACGGTGCTTCGACGGAACTGCTTTCACTGGTTCATGCTGTAAGACACAAATAAAACTATAAAATTATACGATGCAAATTACTTGAGGTACACATGACACATGAGTCGAACTGGTCAACAAGCCTCTCTACATCCCTCACAATAATCGATACTTGATCGATACGCGTTTCTAAACGACAGCATCTAACTCACGTGAGTTCCCTTCCGCACAAGCTCTTGAAGGCGCGTCGAATCTCCTGTAGTGGGTGGAAGTGGGGCGACTTGGCATCGAGAGAATCGATGACGTAGAGTGTAGAGTGCGACGGCCGACGACGCCCACATCTGTAATGCCGTCTTCTATCATCTACTTCTGTTTCTCACGACACACCCACCACATGCTACCTACTTATTTCACGCGAACTCACCTGGATACAAAGCTTCCCCAGCACACGCAGACGCGGAACGCACGGCTCGGTCTTCTCCTATGATTTTCTCCTATGATTAGATGAGACATTTTGATTTAGATTCAGTCAATGATTTGAGTAAAATATTTGACCACTTTATGTAAATAAGAACTGATCTACATCACCCCGATTTTACTTCATCTGCTTTCACTTGATTCAACAAAAATATTGTCAGACATTGAATTCTGATAGGAAATCATACTCAATTCGCATACTCACACGCTTTTTAGTTCCCCGTGAAAGTTTCTATCTATGATAACATTCTGTTTCTGCGCAACATGAGACATATAGCAATCTACCTCACTAGTCAACTAGTGTCGACAGCATATGTACATATGTTATTATTCTCTTTCGAAAAGTACATAAGTAAAGAGGAGTGGTTTGTTTTGATCTGATTCAACAAAAGCACATGCATAAAATCTCTTCGCAGCTGACTAAAATATCAAAACAAACCTGCTCTTTCGAATGATGGTTTATTCCTCTAAAATTTGTGACTTTTGTGCAGATATATGCAAACGCATGCATACACATATATTTTATATGTTTTCTTAGTTTTGCAATGATTTTTTTAAACATTAAAATATGTATAATGTATTGTGACTATGAAATAGACCAAATTTTTATTAGAATTCATCACTAAAAATAAATTATTATAATGCATAGTATTTATGTTGGCTTTTCATCGATTAGAAAGAGCAGGTTTGTTTTGATATTTTAGTCAGCTGCGAAGAGATTTTATGCATGTGCTTTTGTTGAATCAGATCAAAACAAACCACTCCTCTTTACTTATGTACTTTTCGAAAGAGAATGGATGTCCTTTTCTCGAATTTCGAAGAAATTTTTTCGGGTTAGGTTGATGTGCGTTGATAAGAGTTACTCGCGAATGTATGTATCAAAATTAGAAACGAAAACGTATCCTGAATATGGAAACGCATGCTCACGCGCTTGCCAGTCTCTTATTGACGCGCGCTATTACGCATTCGAAAACGTATCCTGAATATGGAAACGCATGCTCACGCGCCTGCCAGTTTCTTATTGACGCGCGTTATTACGCGTCTCTCTCTTCACTCTGTTCGCACACCACACATCACCCCACAGTTTTCACGCCATAACTTGGGACCTCTCACCCTTGCCTAGAAGCGTTCGAAAACGTATCCTTAATATGGAAACGCATGCTCACGCACTTGCCAGTCTCTTATTGACGCGCGCTATTACGCATTCGAAAATGTATCCTGAATGTGGAAACGCATGCTCACGCGCCTGCTAGTTTCTTATTGATGCGCGTTATTACGCGTCTCTCTCTTCACTCTGTTCGCACACCACACATCACCCCACAGTTTTCACGCCATAACTTGGGACCTCTCACCCTTGCCTAGAAACGTTCGAAAACGTATCCTGAATATGGAAACGCATGCTCACGCGCTTGCCAGTCTCTTATTGACGCGCGCTATTACGCATTCGAAAACGTATCCTGAATATGGAAACGCATGCTCACTTCTCTCCACTCCGCTCGCACACGGGCCCTCTCACCCCTGCCTGCTGCACCACTCGATAATCGCACGGGAAGAGAGAGAGCGCGCAGAGAGCGCGCGCTCGTGAGAGAGCCAGACGCGCAGGGATGAGAGTTGCTGAGCGAAAGGCGGGGCATGCGCGTTCGGCCAATCAGAGTGCACAGGCAAGTAAGCCGTGCGACCAATGAGCGCAGAGTGCAGTGGGCGGGGCTTACGTGATGCACACCGTCGTCGTCGTCGTCGTCGTCGTCGTCGTCGTAAACACGTTTAGTGGCAGATTGAGAGAAAAGTTGTTTTGTATATTTTGGATGCCGCAACCGATATTTATTTCTCGAATCATACTCTTGTCAAATGGTCTTGTCAAATGACATTCTAACAAGAAAACACATACTATGGAGTATATCGTATTGGAATAGAGGAAATTGTGTGTGCCTTGGGGGTGACGCGCTGCGCGCGCCAAAGATCAAGACAAACGGGCGGCGCTGCGCGCCGCCCTTAATGCTATCTAGAAGTCTTTTGAAACTGCTCTTCCTCCTCTCTCTCGTTCTCTTTGTCTCTACCTCTCTCCCCTCTTCCTCCTCTCTATCTCCATCTCTCTTTTCTTCTCTCCCTCCCGTTTTCTTCTCTCCCTCCCGTTTCTCTCTCTCTCTCTCTCTCTCTCTCTCTCTCTCTCTCTCTCTCTCTCTCTCTCTATCGCTCTCGCTCTCGCTCTCGCTCTCTTTCTTTCGCATCTATCGCTCCAAACAGCGTGCTCTGAGCAAGCAGTCAGCGCGGAAAATTCTTTTTTTTATGAACGGAAGAAACACACACACACAAATAGTTTGGGATTGCAATTTAAATGTGCATACTTTCCAGAGACTCGCATAATTGCCCCGATCTAATGCCAACTGCTCAGACGCGCACTGGTGTGCAGAAAATGCTTTTAATAATAGTATTGTGCGCTAGGTCCGTGCAATGATAATTTCTGCATATGACATAGACATACACCATACACGTAGATCTTTCGTTCTACACGTTTGAAACAACATCGTTTTGTCCCGCACAAACGTTCAGAGTAGGCTCGCTGATCAGTTTCATTCTTTTCACGAGAGACGTTAGAACAGGGAAATATCAGAACCCGCTGAGTGATGTTTTCATGTTGACAAAACAAGGTCGAACCCCATCTATATCATATCGAGTTACTGAGTTATCTCTATTAAAACGTTCAAAACACGTTCCACAACATCCCGTTTTCTCGTAAACCACCGCGCAGAAAACATAAACGCGAAATAATTGTGACACCAGCCTAGATTTCTAACTAAACAACTGTGTTCCCGCCGCGTTAGCCTACTAGACCTTGGCCCTACTGCATGCACCCATTATCCTCACCTCCGGCTCAGTCGGCCTCCTGCTCCGGCTCCTCCTCCATGGGGACGAGAGAAGAGGACGGGGTGCGCCCGTCCGGCTGCTCTGCCCGCTCATCCACCATCGCAAGTTGTGGACCTGACGATATTTTCTCTGTTCTATTACGATCACTATCTGTAGTTCTTTCTCTATGTTATTATAGTCACCGCCTGGAGGATAGTTTGTGTTATTGACAGCCGGGGTCAGTTGGTGAAACTCAGTCACGAGCAAGAGAGGTCAGACAGCGCGGATTCGCATGCCGGCTTCTTTTTTTCAATCTTATCGTTTGAATGCGCGCGCTTGGGTCTGCTCGCGACTAGAGGGTAGATCAATTGCGACTAGAGGGTAGATCAATTTTCTACAGTGACCCGGCGAACTATCTCCCTGAATAATATTATGGTTGCTCTTCATTGCTCTAATTGATAAAAATTGCTCTTAATGTTGTCTCTCGTCTTGTATATAGTTACTCTCACAATACATTCTCATATGTTAATGCGTATTTATTAAGATATTTCGGTTAGTTGCAGTATCCGCAGGTCTTCGGGCACTGTTTTTCCATTAACTTCTTGTACGATGTCACTTGACAGTCAGAGACGCCGGTGGCTGGGTTCACCAAGTCCTGACATGCTGCAATGAGAACGGAATTTCGCTCGCCCTTTTCCTCCTTTCTCTTCGTTGTCCACTTGGAGTTATGATATATTCTTCTTTTCCATCACTCACTGCTAGGGCCAGGGTTGACTCCACAGAATCCGCAAGTCTTCGGACACTGTTTGTGCATCAACAAATTGTACGATGGCACTTGACAGTAACGGATCCTAGCAGGACAGTCAGAGACGCCGGTGGCTGGATTCACCAAGTCCTCACATGCTGCAATAAAAACGTCATTTTGCTATGCCCCCTTTTCTCTTCGTTGTTCATTCGGAATTGTTATACCCTCTTCCTTTCCATAACTCACTGCCAGGGCTTGGGTTGACTCCACAGAATCCGCACGTCTTCGGGCATTGTTTGTGCATTAACGAACTGTACGTGGGGTTGGTGCACAGGTACTTGCGGTTGGGGCAGTCAGACACGCCCGTATCTGGGTTCAGCTTGTCCTTGCACGTGCCTGGAAGGTTTGGAATGAGAAGAGGGAGGAAGAGGGAGAGAGGTGGAGAATGGAGGCAGAGAAAAAGAAAAGACGGGTGAGAGAGAGAGAGGAGGAGGGACACACTCGCGGGAGTGGTAGTGGTGGTGACGGGTGTAGTCGTTGTCGTAGGAGGAAGTGTAGTCGTTGTCGTAGGAGCAAGAGTGGTTAGAGGAGAGCAGCATACGTTAGCAGCGCCGTTGTTGTAGCACTTGGTTCCCGGAGAAGTATCTCTCTTCCCTCTCTCCCTCTCTCCTCTCTTTCTCTCTCTCCATCTCTCTCTCTCTCTCCCTTCCTCCCTTCCTCCCTCTCACCTGTCGGTACATCATCCATGGGGCAGAAACAATCCGCACACGTGTTTCCCAGGATGCAGTCTGTGCGTGGTTGCTCAGTTAGTCTTATACCAGTCACCCACCTGCAACATAGTATCCCTGTCCCTGGCAGAAGTCCTGTGCAGCTGTGATGGAGAGAAGAGAGAGGAGGAAGAGCATCGTCGTTCGGTGGTGGCAACAACGTTCTCCGTGGTCTTTTATAACCGCGGATTGCTTTATGTATTTTTATTCTTTTGTTCATACCATTGAATTACGAAAAGCGGGAGCGTGCGAAAAGCAAATTTGCGCAGCTTGATCGACCAACTTGGTAAGGTGATCTGTGACAGTTGTATGTTGACATATCACAAATACCCTCATGATGCGCAACCATACTTACTTCTTCTTTTTTGTGAGTGTAGTATCCATAATTGTAGCTCATGCTGTTATAGCTGGCAATTGGCAAGTGGTAATCCACGCACGCTATTCGTTTGCACAGCTTGAACATTTGATCGGCCAACTTTGCGAACGGTTTTTTTTCCCGGAACGCAAACAATAATGTGTAAGTGGAACGATCGCATCATTCATCATCGTTTCGACCAAACATCATACGGAATTGTGTTACTTGTGAAGTAACTCGGTGAGAATGGGGATCATTTAATGGAGACGTGCACAGTATTGTCGAGACCGCATCTACGGCATCATTCCGACCAATTCGGAATGTTGAAACATTATACGATGCGTTTGTCGGTCGGAATGAGAATCGCCCTATTGGAACGTGCTCATTTCTTCTGACCATGGGTGCGCGGCGCGGTCTCGCCGACCCTCTCCCACTGCCTCTCTCACTCGCCCTCCTCCTCCTCCTACTTCCACTAGCTGACACCATAGCCGCGGATGCGAGGATCATGTGCGACAACCACGTCTCGTGTGGCGTCGAGCCGGGGTGGGTGAGGGAGAGAGGGGAGAAAGAAGAGCTCTGTGACATTTTGCGGGGGAAAACTGATAGTTGGAACGCATATGATTGGTTCATGCCATCAACATCAATGTATGCCGAAGATCCCTCTCTTCAGTCGTATATGGCTTATTCGTCGCGAGGCGGCGCGCCACTTCGAACAGCTAGAGTCGTTCCGCAAGCAGCACAACATTTCCCGCAAGACAATGTGGAAGGCGTACGAGGTACGGTAGCCTACCGTATGCCTAAGCTCTTCTCAGACGACCCTCGAGCCGAGCGAGCAGGATCAGCAGCACGACCGCGTCATTGAACGGCTCCAGAATCGGTACAGTAGTCGTGGCGTAACCTATGAAGCTCGGTCAACTTCTAACCTCTCTCTTCTATTGCACTCTCCGTGTGTCTGTCTTTTGGAAAAAAGAGACTTTCTGGTTGCGAGTTGCGAGTTTAGCTCAACTTCTTCAGCTTCACCCCGGCGATCTTCGCAAACTCGACACTATCTATTAATTTAAGCACAGTAATCTTACACATAGCTCCTCTTTAGCCTAACGTGCTTGGCGAACACGATACTAATCATGCCGTAGTGATCTTACCATAGTACTCTTACCGTAACCCGTAACCTGGCCTATAGTCTGAATCTGCGAGTGCGCTTTTGGCCAGGCGCTCAGCAGCCGAAAAAAGCGGATGTTGAGCACGCGGCGCTTGGAAGAGAGAGAGAGAGAGAGAGAGAGAGAGAGAGAGAGAAAGAGAATGAGAGAGAGGGGGGAGGGAGAGGCGGCCGGCATATTTTCTGAATGCGAGTTAAGCTCAACTTCTTCTAGCCCGGCGGTGTTCGCGAACGCGTCGCTGGAGCTGCGTCGGCGGATGCGGCGCATTCTGTGTCGAGACGAGACGACGGCGGGGCATCTGCTGGACGCCGGCGACGACTGGCCCACTGCTTGCACCTGGGAGAGCAAGAGTCAGTGGAACATTGCAATTGTTTTGATCACTTTATCACATTACTGTTATATATTGAACACGCTAGCGTTCTTCTTACTATGCTCACCGTTTGAAACGTATAGCCTATGTGGTTTCGCCTCTCTTGTCTGTTGTAAGTCATTAGCGAAATCGAAATTATGATGCCGACGATCCTTGCGCGACGTCGGCTTAGCCAAGGGCACACTCGCAGACTCTTCGTTCAGTGTCGGCCCCGTCCTCTCCAGCCACTCCCGGCAGGGCGGCAATGTGCGCGCCCGTCTCACCCCAACTCGCAGACACGCCTTTCGAATATGTCGACGCAGAGGTACTCTCTCTCTCTTTCTCTCTCTCTCTCTCTCTCTCTCCCCCTTTCTTTTCAACCCTCTTCAGACTTGGCGCGTCCGCGTACAGTCTTTCCGCGAGCGCATCGGCTGCGACGTCAAGGAGATCGAGATGGCGGAGGTATCGATTGATTTTATCGATTGATTTTATCGATTGATTAGAAGGTGGATGAGCTGTTCGTGTGCACGGAGAGGTGTATGCAGGCGGGAGTGGGTGAGTGTGGAGAGAGAGGGGGGAGGGGGGAGAGTGCGAGAGAGAGAGGAAGGGAGAGAGAGAGACTGAGACAGAAAGACAGAGAGATAGAGGCAGAGACAACTCTTTGCAGGCTACTTTGCTTCTGTCCTCATGCTGTTCACATTGTCCGCCTCGTTCACAGTTTGCTTCCTCGTTCCGCCAGTATAACCATCAAATCAATAACCAATCGATAAACGCGTACTCGTCACCTACTGATGCCAAGACACAATAAATCATTTGCAAATAACGTGTTGTATTGATTGACATTGGTGAACCGAGCTGAACGAAGACTCTGGAAAGGGGTGGGAACGAAAAGGTCAACGCCCAGCTATTGTTCCGTCTGCCGGCAACTCGCAACATGTGTGTATCGCTGGTGTGCCAATCTCAGACGCTGGACACTAGACAACAATCGACCCATTCCACATCCTATCTAGACTATGCGGTTCTGTATAGCCGCCGTTCCTACCGATTGGACGTGCAGCGACGATGTCATAGAGGTGAGTTGTGATTAGTCTTTCTCATTTTGACCCTTTCGTTCACGGTTTGCGATGTGCCTACACAGATCTTGAGTCGGAACAGTCTTTAAAACCTTTTACTGTCAGCATCTGTCCGCTCTCACTTCCGGCCGAGTCTATATGTGCGAGGCGAGGACGTACGATGTGGAACTCGCTGCATGCAATGAATCTCCTGAGAAGAGAGCTGAACCACCGAGGGACAGAGTGTCTCTGCCTCAAGTGATCCCCGCCGGAGACTATACCTGTGGGGTGGGCAAGAGAGAGAGAGAGAGAGAGAGAGAGAGAGAGAGAGAGAGAGAGAAAGAGAGAGAGAGAGAGAGAGAGAGAGAGAGAGAAAGAGAGAGAGAGAGAGAGAGAGAGAGAGAGAGAGAGATGGAGATAGATAGAGAGAGTCCTTCAGATTTGCTGCATCACCATCACCCTCCCCTCTCCGGCGCTGCTCTCATCGAATCCCCTCCTCGATCACTCGCTCCTCCACATCAAACGACGCTGTGTGAATAGTCTTGATTTTTATTCAAAGATTGTACACTCTGAATTCCGAAGTTGAGTTAGCACCGGGATGTGAAAATATATTATAAACGACTCAGTTTTGTCAATACAACTATTTGCTGAAAATGTTTGCAAGTTGGTGAAAATTGAGCGCAAAATGTGTCAAAAGGCAGAAGTTGGTGCCACTTAGTGCCAATTTACAATGTTCAACAGAATTTTTCACCGACTTATAGGTATCTCCGACACATAGTTGCATTGTCAAACGTACATCATTTTCAACATATTTTCGCATCCCGGTGCTAACTTTACTTCGAAATTCAGAGTGTACACTCCTTTTCATTTTCATCAGTCGTCACATAACACCATTCTTGCAGGCCGGCACCCGGTACGCGTGCACGCAATGTCGATGGGCGCAGAATGGTCGGTGAAGTGATCCGCTAGTTCTCCCGAAAAATGATATTCTTCGTTTTGCCAAAGAGACGCAGTAACACAACACAAAATGCATAGCGTCAACTCGTATATCCAACGATTTCGCATTTCGAATGTGCTTCTGGAAAATTGAACTGGGTGTTTTCACTGTTAGCGCCGTGATACCGTATTCAGATGCTGTTCGCGAGCGCGCGCACCGCGCCACTGGACACGAAATCATCGACCGCACACAGACACGCAAATGTATGGTATTATCATTAATACTAACACGGGCGGCCCACGCACTTAAGGTGGCCGATTCTTATGCAATTAAGCCACTATACACAACTTTTCACGCTGAATCCGAATATGACCATAACTTTCCCAAAATAGCACTTTGAAAGGAGTTCGGCCACGTGCCGAATAGACTACCCTTGAAAACGACCGGTGAAACAACAGCGGCGTGGCGGAATGGTTAGTGAGTTAGGAAATCGGAAATGACGGTCGGCGGTTCTATTCCCCCTGCTGTCACTAGTTTTTGCAGTGCGTCTAGATCAAAGCTTATAACAGTTTATTGTTGTTTTGTTAACAACGATGTTTTTGCATAACCATACAATTGAAATTATGTAAAATCCAATTGGAGGGTATGGTGGCGAGGATAAAATTTGCAAAAAACCTGGTGACAGCAGGGGGAATAGAACCGCCGACCGTCATTTCCGATTTCCTAACTCACTAACCATTCCGCCACGCCGCTGTTGTTTCACCGGTCGTTTTCAAGGGTAGTCTATTCGGCACGTGGCCGAACTCCTTTCAAAGTGCTATTTTGGGAAAGTTATGGTCATATTCGGATTCAGCGTGAAAAGTTGTGTATAGGTTCTTAATTGCATAAGAATCGGCCACCTTAAGTGCGTGGGCCGCCCGTGTAAGTTATTATAACACATGTACAATATTAAGTATGTACTTTGTTCACTGTTCAGCGTTTGCTTGGATCCGATGCGCCGACGGATCGTGGAAGTGGAAAGAGAAACGGGAGAAGAACAAATTCGTATGTGTTTTGACCTACTTCCTGCTGTGTATTATAATCTTCCTTCAATTTCTGCAAAGTTCTCATAGGTCTTTTAGATATAAGGTTCTTGAGTCCTTCTTCACCCACTTCTCTAATCGAGTTTGACGATCAGTTCCACGCGCTGTCGGCAAGCTTCCCCGATCTGCCGCGTCTAATCGAGGAGAACAAAGCAGACGCCAACATCGAAGAGGAGACGGTGGAACAGGAGGAGGTGAGAGGATTGAGTCATTCACATGCACGAGGATATGTAAATCTGAGATCATTTTATTGATTCGAAAAAAATGAAAAAACACTATTTTTTTTGTTACTACACCTACTTTCTAATGCGTTTTCTGGGTTCGTGAAAAACCCAACAAATCAGTTCGCGTAGGATTGCCGACGCGTCGAATCCGCTCGTGGTGCGCGCGGAGGGGGCGTGGCACACTTTTGTTGATGATGATGAGATGTGATGTTCAGCCGGTGTATAGAAACAGGTTATTCCGACGTTTCGCCTTCATGGCATCATCAGAGAGAGCATTACCTCAAACCTGGGTGATTAGTTCGCACATATGTCAGCCAGCTGCGAAGGTAACCCGCAGGGTAGGCAACTTACGAACGCGTTATTGCGAAATTAGGTCAGATACCGTCGTTGGAAAATCGTTGGGCTATGGTGTAGTGCCGTAGTCCTCCTTTGACCCCCTCCGCAGAGTGAATCTCTTGAATCGGGGAGATACCTTTACCTTTACCTTTACATGTCAGCCAGAAGTAGTCGCTGTGGACGAGGAGATCACGTGTGCGTTGTGTGGGATGGACTCGTTCACGCGGAGTGTGGTGACCTGTCGACCTCGCATGTTCAATCACAGCTGCACCCATGTGGACAGCCAGTTCGGGCCGCGATACAAGTGCCGCCACTGCGACCATTCCACGTCCAGTGAGTATGTGTATCTCTCTCTCTCTCCCTCTCTCTCTCTCTCTCTCTCTCTCTCTCTCTCTCTCTCTCTCTTATCAAGTATTTTGATACTATAGGCTACCAAACGCACTGGGCACATCGCGACAAGTTCAAGCACACCGCGGTGGACCGAACGCGCAGCACGGATGATGTCGAGGTGAGATGCAATTCAGGGAAGAAAGTGTAGTTTGTGTACAGAATCGACTCCCCATCTCCTTCTTGTCGAAATTGAAGCAACCCTGGCTAGCCTCTATCATTCGAATCTGGTTTTCGTCCCGGATATCAATAGAACAAACTGCAGCCAAAGACGAACATAGCTGAGCGAGCGAAACTTGAAAAACAAACTGGAACAAACTGTCGGGCCAATATAGCTGGAACTGTAGAATATTGCCGTCTTTCAGTACCTCTCCGCCTGCCTTCGCTCGTTCCGAGACTGCTTTCCAAAAGAGCAGGTGCCGACGAGGCTGGAGCGGAAGGTGAAGCTGCTGACTCGCGACCGACCGCCCTCACCCAACCCACCAGCACCAATCATATACCGGGTATGGGTCTCTTTCTCTCTCTTTCTTTCACTATCTCTCTCTCTCTCTCTCTCTCTCTTTCTCTCTCTCGGTACAGTATCCTTTCCAGAAACGCCGCCGCAAGAGTCAGCCGTTCGTGCCGAAACGCTTTCAGCCGCCAACAAAGATGGAGCACGAATGTCAGGTTAGAGAGAGAGGAAGAGAGAGAGAGGGGGAGAGAGAGAGAGAGAGGACAGTCTGATTCTAGGTGTGCGGTCACGTGATGCGTCGCAGCCAGCACGACTTTTCCACTCGCATCCTCTCGCACGCGTGTCGCCATCTGGCGGATGCAACCGCGGGAAACAAGCGATTCCACTGCCGCCAGTGCGACCTGGCATGCGACAGTGAGTGGCTATAGTCGGGTTGGATCCTATATGCCATCCGTGACACTTTTCATGTTGTGCAGTTTCGTGCAACACAACGTGTATGTTTTCAAATATCCAATCCGACTATAGGTATTGTGCATGGTCCACTATAGTGAGTAGGTGACAGTGAGTAGGTGACAGTGAGTAGGTGAGCGAGTAGGTGAGTGAGTAGGTGAGTGAGTAGGTGACAGTGAGATAGCGGTTAATTATTAAGTGAATCGGGATGTCATGAATGAAGAAATAGTGATGCAGCACAAACACCAGTTCAGACCTAATCTGGACTGAATTTGTAAAGACGGTGCTTTTCTAGGCTCAAAAACAATGGCGAACCACGCAAGCAAAACCGACCACGTGTTCACGGATCGCGCTTTCGATCCGGAATGCATTGAGGTAAATCCGGCATCCGGATGTATCCTTTAGTTATCTTCTCGCATCTTCTTGCAGATTCATCGTCGTTGCGCGGAAATCCTGGAAAAGTGTTTTCCCGGAGAAAGGGCTCCTGTGAAGCTTGGGAAAGTGTGGGAGAAGGCCAGTCGGGAAGAGAAGCAGAGGAAGGAGAAGGAGAAGAAGGAGAAGGGGAAGGAAAAGGAAAAGGAGGAGGAGGAGGAGAAGAAGGAGGAGGAGGAGAAGAAGGAAAAGGAGGAGAAGGAGGAGGAGAAGGAGAAGGAAAAAGAGAGGGAGAAGGAGTCAGGGAGCAGGCGGATGAAACAGTCAAAAGAGCGATAGAGAAGTACGCACGTACGCGAATAGACTAGATTTTTCGGCAAGAGTGATTTTCAATTGAATGTGTACTTGTATTGACTTGTTTGCTTATTTCATAGTTTATGATGATAATCTTCACGTTCCGAACGTTGCTTTTTGACCTTCAAAATGATTCCTTACCTATGCGTTATCCTGTTGTTCACTCCATGTATACTATACTTATCCAGTGATTGTTTTAGTATTTCGATTTTATCTGTGTCTGACCATAAAAAAGTTTTTTGTTCACACATTTTTTGTAATGTTGAGTTGCATCAATCAATTTTATACTTTTTCGTCTACCCACTCGGTTCCTCCGATATCATGCACATGCAATGGTAAGAATCAAACATTTTATTTTATCTCTCATATCATTTTCGAAACACACACACACACACACACACGAACGAACGAGATAGGGAGACGGTCTAAGGGTTGGGAATTGCAACGAAGACTTGTGTTGTAATCAGAGAGCGGACTGTAAGTAGTTGAAGAATCTTGAAGCTGCGATGAGGCGAGTGCTGCGCGCTCACTTGCGAGTCTGGATCGGAGCGTAGTAGTACATCTGAATAGAGAAAGGATATTGGATGAATGGCATGTCCGTCAGACAGACAAAATGCAAGAGCCCGATTAGTGAACCAGCACTTTCCAATCTCATGAGTGACGCGTGTAGGAGAGAGAAAGAGAGAGAGGGAGGGAGGGGACCACCCACGTCGAAGTTGCTGGGAATGGAGCGGGCAGTGTCGACGCCGGAAGTGGGTCGATCGGCGATGGAGAGTCGGGAGAACGAGGGAAGCGCGCGAATATCCTCCAGAGACTCACGCGAGAAGTCGCGCAGACGCTGAAGCAGGCCTTCCCCATGTCACCTCTCTCTCTCTCTCTCCCTCTCTCTCTCTCTCTCTCCTTCCGTCCCTCCCTCTCTCTCTCTCTCTCTCTCTCTCTCTCTCACCGCATTCGAGTATGCCTGCTGGTCCAGTCCCATCTCCGACGGGGTCAGCGAGCGGGTCGGCGCAATCTGAAAATAGATTTCTCTCTCTCCTGGTCTCGCTCCACACCACTGAACCACTTTTCAATTCAAGCACATTAGTTCTCATCTCTACTGTTCTGTTTGATATACGTTTTCTGTGAGTCTCTCTTCTCTAGTTTCTCTGAATACCACTGATTTTCTTTTTCTTCTCATACTCATTACTCCTCATGTATACTCTGTTCTGTTTTATATACGTCTTCTGTGGAAAAAAAGTATCTCCAAAACTTCTCCTCTCCACACCACTGATCCACGTGTCCTTTACCCTGCTCCCTCCTCCCACCAGATAGTGCGGTCCGCTCCCGTCACTGGCGCTGCTCTCCTGGGAGATACTCGAGAACACATTCGGCAGCTCGTATATGTCCTTTGTCGACTCCAGCGTGCGCGCGTGCTTGTTCTGCGTCTGCAGCGGATACTGTACCTAGCTGTACGGTATCTACCGTACCACATGGTCGGGCGCGGCCACTCCGCGGTTCACGGGAAGTTCCGCCTCCGTTCCGAACAGATCGGGCAGCTCTTGGTTGGCGAGCAGAGTGTCGATCTCAGAGTTTGGAGCAGTCTGGAACACGGTACAGTAACCCAGCAAATACATCCCTACAGTACCGCTATGTGCTTTCGGTCAGCCGGCAGGTGCTTGTAGGCGAACGGATCTTCCATGTTGCGCAGATTCGCAGCCGAGTCAACGCCAACCGCGCGCTTGTTCACACACTAAATGTACCGTAATCGTAAGTACAGTACGCTGGTTCGATCTGGGGTATCTATATAAACGCAATATTTTGTCAAAAATGAAAGCATCATCCAATGGGTTCCGATCCGTAACCCAAAACTCTCTCTCCTCTGTCTCCCTCTCCCTCTCCCTCTCCCTCTCCCTCTCCCTCTCCCTCTCCCTCTCCCTCTCCCTCTCCCTCTCCCTCTCCCTCTCCCTCTCCCTCTTCCTCTCAAATGCGGGCCCACTATACATACATACAGTACATTCAGAGTACAGTACGCGATACCTCGTCGCTCCTGAAGAGACTGTAGTCGACGGGCTGTGCGGAGAGGGCAGAGACGCGCGGGCGGGTCCTCTCAGCTGCCGGGGTGGGAGGACCGGCAGTGGCAAGCGAGTCGACAGAGATCAGCGTCTCCGAAGACACCGCTGCTGCGGCCTGCGAGCAGGTCTGGTCAGTATCTTCTTAGGAGAAGTTTGAAGTTGTTACAGTCTGATTGGAGGAAGTTTGAAGCAGTTGTAGAGCGTTTTGCGATTCGGAAGACGCGAGTAGTTTGAAGAGACTTACTATACCGTTACTAGAAAGTTCACCTGCGGAGCCTGCGCTGCCGAGCGGGCCTTGTACACCTTGGCGTAGGGGTTGGGGGACGGATCGCGGTACTAAAAGAGGGATAGTGAGAGAGAGAAAGAGAGAGAGAGAGAGAGAGAGAGAGAGAGAGAGAGACAGGTGCTCACCCTGCGAGGGTTCATGTTGTTGGGCGGCGAGTAGACGTCAGCATTGCCGCCGGGCTGCGGCCTTCCACTCTTCTCTTTCCTCTGCGATCGAGTCGACCGCGAAGAGCGGGAAGAGCGACGCGCCGAGCCATCCTGAAATTAGGTATACGGTAGGTAAAGGTTTTTGATTATAAGGCATAAGAGTATAAGGTAGTCTTGATAAGGTAGCTACAGTAAAACAAACCTGGGTGGGCGGAACGTAGGGACGATGGTTGGCAGGCTTGGTGTGTTTGGGAGCAGCGGGAGTGCCGTAGTAGGCAGTGGGTGTCTTAGACGATCGAGTCTGCTGCTGGGAAGGACGCGTCTCGCGCTGCGACTCGCGACCCTAAAATGTAGGGTTACGGTACATTGAAAAAAGACTACGGTACCTGATAGATGGAGGGCAGGTCGTGAATCTCGTACACAGAGTCCATAGCGCGCGGAATCGCCAGAGCTTCCTGCAGGGGAATAGTGTAAACCTACATAGGTACTGTATACTACCGTATACCTAACCCACCGCACCTGAGAGGGATAGCGCTGTGCCACGTTGTACGGATTCACATAGTCGCTGTTCATGGTGAAGGAACGCTGGAGAGAGAGACGACGTGAGAGAGAGAGAAGGAGAGAGAGAGAAGGACAGAGAAGGTCAGAGAGGGGGTGGGGAGAGAGAGGGAGAGGGAGGGAGAGAGAGACCTGGTTGCGGCGACTCTGGGGTTTAGGCGCTGGTGGATAGACGTTGTCCATGCTGCCTTTCTCAGAGAGAGGCTGGAGAGCGACTACCCTCTTCTATCACGGAAACACTACGAGATGACTTCTTCATAGACACTGTCATTGCAAGCAAATCGAGAAGCAATGCTAATGTTCTGACTAAACGAAAAAAAGGTGTAAAAGATGTTTACTCACACACATTTGTATATATTTTTACCTGTTTCGTTCAATAATAATCACTTTTAAAATAGGCAAGTCACTAATTAAATCTACCGAAGCGCCTATTGACGTGTCTTACGTTGTTTATCTCAGAAAAAGTGATTGTTGCGGTGTTTAGCGGTGATATTTCAATGTCAGCTGTTTGCACGAATGTTTTGAGTTTTTTTGTTCATTTTAGTTATTATTTCTTATTTGAAACCTAAAATGAGTGGCGACTTATTTCTGCCACAACCTGCAACTTCCCAATTTCACACGAGCAAAACATTGGAGGTGAACGGAATCGAACCCGCGAAGCTCGGGGCAACGACGCAGCGCACATGCGCTGAGCCATGAAGCAAGTAAACCTGAAACAGGGGCACAAGGCCGGGTCGGACTTTCATTCGCGCTTTTGTCTTCGAGTGCAGTTTTTTCTTCGAGTGCCGTAGACTATTGTTAAGACGTTCTTTCGCAAAATTGCTAAAGTGTTTGGTTTATATGATTTTAATAATGCTCCGAGTCTAAAACAAGTCGCTACTGTTCCTTTAATATAACTAATCAGTGTATGAACTGAAAAGCTATATTGTGGCAAGCAAAACATTCAAAAATATCGTCTGATTCTGGTATAACCAGAATCAGAGGGTATAAGTGAATTATATAGTGGGCCCGAGTCATACTCTTTTCACGAGAGACATTAGGGTGGTTAGACAACAAAGAGAACCTTTTCGATGATGAGATGATGAGTAGAGATATGAACGGCAAAAATAATATGCAGTGCATTTCGTTTAGTATACGGTAGTGTCAAAATCCACGATAATGTTCTCAACGAAAAATCCTGAGCTAAGTGCGAGCCTATTATATATATACTAGCAACAATAAAATGCACCGCACGCCTCTCTCTCATTCCACTGAACAACATCTATCGAATTCTTTATTCACGCAGACTCGTCTACACAAAAGCTATGCGATACAAACGCTATGATCTAGATACATTGTATGGAATGGAGAGGTGCCAGTAGGTGTGATCAGAGGGCAATGAGAAGGGGAGCAACGATTGCCGAGAGTGAGAGGAGCGTGGCGCCTGCAGAGTCCGCGCCGCCTGCACCCGGCAGAGCGCTGTCGTCCGAACTCTGCGGAATCTCCTCGAGAGGCTCGCTCAGATACGCATCGTCCACCGCGCCCGGGCAGATTTCGTTGTGGGCGGGGCACTTGAGAGTGCCCTTGATGTTGGCTCCATTGACCGTCTGAACAGGGTGAGCATCTACATGCGCCTGCGACGCGAGCCTACGCTTTCCACGCTGAACTCCTCGCCAGCCTTGGTGCACGTGTGCGTAGTGCCGTTCACGTGAATCTTGAGCTGGCCGTTGCTGCACTCGGTCTGAACAGGGGCACAAGGCCGGGTCGGGCTGTCGCCCCCCGCAGTATGTACCTTGTAGCAGCCGCCCTTCGCTGCAGCGCGAAAGTCGTAGTCGGCGCCGTCCTTCTGCCAGCCCACAAAATCGATGCAGCGCGAGTCCGCGACAAACTCCTGCGAGAGTGAGCGACTCAACCGGTAAAGCAGCTATATGTCTTACTTGCATGTATCCCGCTTTGAACTTTGAATCGCCGACCGATGAGGCATCGGAACACGTGTACATATAGTCCTGCAGTGTTAAATACAATATAATATATTGTATTGACAATAATATTATTATTGTCTATTTACCTCAACATAGGGGCACACATCAGCCTGTTCGTTGTAGCCTCCCCAATCGTCGCCCTTGGAGAAGTACTGGTATTCGTCAGGAATACTCATTAACTCCCATTGGTAAAAGTTGCATTCACCGCTGATTTTGCGGTCCGCGGTACACCTGCCACGTGAAGCAATTAAACGAGTAGCCAGAGAGTGAGAGAGGGAGAGCGCGAAAGAGCTAGAGAAAAGGGCCCACATTCTGCTTTTGCTTTCGTCGCAGAATGGGCTCAGCGACAACTGCTTGCTCTTCTTGTTCTTGATCCACTCGCCGCAGCTCTCTTTCGCGTAGTCGCAGCCGATGTTCTTCTGCCACGACGGCATACGAGCCGCCTTGCTGAATACAAGTACGTAGATGGCGGCAAGGGACTGGGCGCACCTATAGTCCGCCTTGTACCATCCGCTGTCCTCCAGAAACGCAAAGCTGAGCCGGCTCAATTCGCTGCCCACGACCCAATTGTTCGTGAATAGGTCCGATCGAAAGATGCGCGCCTCAAAGTGGCCCACATCCCTGCCTGAAAAAGTATGTTCTCGTTCATCAAGTTCTCGGGTTAGATCTCGGTACCCGTGAAGCGTTTCATTCAAACGAAAACACAATTTTGTCTAACCACTTTGATGACCTAGTACACAATTCTATTCTTCCTCTTACGATAGTTCTCCAGCTCGACGCCCTCCAGTTCGGGACAGCCAAAGTGATGGCGGATTTCGCGCTTGACGCGTGGTGTCACCAGCATAGTCACAGTATGGCTCCTCTAGAAGGGTCGCGTAGAAGGAAGCGCGTGGCGTGTAGCTGGTTCGATCCACACACCTTTCCATCCTTAGTCGTCCAGTCGGTGCGAGTAACTTCACTCGTGATCTTTGTTTCCGCGCCATTGCGAGTCGATAGCGTATTGCCGGCCTCTCTGCAACATTCGAGGATTCGAGATGTTCGCACGAATCGCAGCCCCCAGCGGTACCGTTTCGTGTATGGAGTGGTTTCGTTCTTCCAGAAATACTTAAAGTAGTCCTTGTGCAATCCGAAAATGTGAAGAAACTCGTGCTTGAAGGCAGCTTCAGCGTTCTGCAAAATCGATTACGCAACACACAAGACCTAGTGACAACCTTTCTCTCTTCTTTATCGTCGAAAAATCGTTTTCTGAAAACCATCGTCGCAGCATTCGGGCGATTCCAGGCGGGCTCTTGCCGACACAGTTTCGTCCTCGTAGCTTCGCCAAACTGGTAAAAAAAAGTCAAAAACGCAACGTAAGGAAACTGCAATTTGTGCAATATAATTTTAAAATATAACGAAAGAATCGATAGTTGCCGCCAAGAAGTGGATAGTTTGTAGCCAGCCGAGGTGAGGCGGGGTCAATGGGCGAAATTCAGATAGAGAAAACAGACAACATGGGAAAAGACTCGAATATGGCGCATGGGGCGGGTTTGATTCGCATTCTTTGAACAATTCTATCGTTTGAATGCGTGCGCTTGGGTTTCCTGGCGATTAGAGAGTAGATCAAATGCGACTGAAGAGCAGCATAAATTTGCTATAGTGATCCGACGGACCATTTCTCTTGGTGCGCTACGAATCGACTCCGACTCCGGCCACTCACATTGCATTCTCCCGGTCCGTCGTATGAATCGTCAATTGCCGACACATATATTATGAGGTCCGCATTCGGCACGCCAGCAGAGCTATTCGCTCCGTCGTCCGTGGCACTCGAGTTGCCCTTCACGCCCTAAAAACGAATGTTGCCGTTCTCTCATCGTCGTTATGTTGTAATAGATAGTCAGAATCCGCGTGTCCGCTCAGCAGCCGCGGCGAAACTAGCTCTCACATTTATACAGTCGCCGGGCGGACTATTTTATTCGTTCGAATTGCTAGAGATAATGGGAAAGTGAGAGAGCGGGCGCGCTAACTGTCTGCGTCTCTTCTCTTTTCACAATCTTTTCGCGCGTGATTTCAAACATGTTGCCGTCAATAGGAGCCTAAATTCCGAGGAGAGAAGAGGCGCAGACAGTTAGCGCGCCCGCTCTCTCTCTCTCTCTCTCTCTATCTCTCTCTCTGTATATATAATATAATATATAATATATATATATATATATATATATATATATAATTTTCGCAGAAAGAGGGAGAGAGAGGCGCGAGAAAAGTTTGGTGTTGTTCAATTTGAAAACCCCATTGAATGTGTCTTATGAAAGTCATTGGCAAGGCGCCACGCACATCAACAGAGCACTCGGCGTCCGGCGAATTTTTGGAGGGGCAGGTGACGCACGGCTGAAAGGTCATGGGTTAAAGACATCGATAATAGAATCTCGACTATTTACTCCACTCACCAGCAGGTGCTCCTTGGGAATGGGGAATTTGTTGCACTTGGGCACAGCGGCGCACTTGCCGACACACTTGCGGCTAGACGAGTCCGACTCGCAGCCGCTGAAACGCAACACAACAAGTATAATATTATTCTGGGAGATAGTTTGCCAGATTACGGTAGAAAATCGATCTACCCTCTAGTCGCATTCGATCTACCTTCCAGTCGCGAGGAGACCCAAGCGCGCGCTTTCAAACGATAATATCGATCAAAGAAGCCAGCCTGCAAATCAGAGGCCGCGCGACACTCGACATTTGCCCTGTGGCCTCTCTCGCTTGAAACTGAGTTTCGCTAACTGACTCCGGCTGGCAATAAGAGAAACTATCCACCAGGCAGCGATTATACAAGGTGTCGCCAGATCAACGATATCATATCACATCAATATCTCCCTAGTTGCCCAACCTATTTTAACGACTAATAATCAATCAATAATTTACTCAGGAAAAACACAGAATCGACTACAAGCGCACACGGTACACAACTACTCCACTAGGGCTGCGCGCTGGAAGGAACGACTGATAAACAATTAAGAACTAGTGATTGAATCAACTACTGACCAATAAGCAATAACCAACTCAACACATATGATATGACTCACGGGGAGAGACGCAGCGGCTTCGAGTCGCGGCGGACAGACAGCGCGTCTTGGTAGAAGTCGGCGACCGCTCGGAGCGTCTTCTTGGCGAATGCGGCCGCATCCGCGTCCAACACCGACTCCACAGTGGCATCGTAGTGCAGGTGGATGCGCATCGGCTGCCAGTCCGACACCTCAACACCCGCACATAAACAAACATAAGAAAAAGTCATATTCTTCTTTTTCCCCGCGGCGTGCGGTCGGGTCCTCATTTTGCTCCGCCGCTGCCGAATGTTCGGTCATCGACAAAAGAACCGTTTCCGAGAAACCAGTGAGGCGGCGGCAAGTATCCTCACGTGAAAGCAGCTATGGGGACTCACAGCATCGCAGTGAATCGCCGGAAGGAGGAGGAGCAGGGGGAAGAGTAGATTCATCGCGGCTGCCATCCGCGGAGAGAGGCGAGCAGAGAAATGACAGGTAGTCGGCGGGAGAAGACACGACGACACGTGTTGTTGTTGTTGTTGTTATTGTCACCATGTAAACATGCAAATGGCAGATGGCGCACGTGAACTTTCTCCAACTTTCACGAAACCCTGCGAATTCGCACGTCGTGAACCCTTGTTACAATGGAGCTAATAAAAAAACATTTATTACGCACAATCAATCCATACAACGTGTAATATAGCAACGAATTCCGTACCCTATCACCTCATATCGTACACATACCCACAATTAGCCGATAACCGAATACTTTCGCACACGCATATCATATATGGTATGAAATACTACGCGTCTACAAAGACTGGTCCTCGACAGCAACGTTCACAGATATGACTTCCTCGACTATCGCTGCTGCTCCGTCCCCCACTTCATCCCATGATGGTGCGATAGTGCATGTGGCCGCACGAGTACTCTCGCGGACTGGACGGGAACGCCTCCAACAACATCTGAAACCAACTCTCTCCCTCTCTCTCCCTCCCTCTCTCTCCTTCTCTCTCTCTCTCTCTCCCTCCCTCCCTCCCTCCCTCTCTCCCACCTCCTCCCCCGGCCTCGCCTCTTCCTGCCGCACCCTGTCAGGCATCCGGAAATAGGTGCATGGGTTCATGTGATATCCGGGGAGGAGCAAATCGAAGAAAACTGAGCCGTCCTCCAGGGCAAGCACCTCAACGGACCATTCCGAGCACAGAGAGAGAGAGAGAGAGAGAGAGAGAGAGAGAGAGAGAGCGGAAGGGGGGGGGAGGAGAGAGAGACCCTACCTCGTGCACATTATTCTGCATAGGCAGCAGATGAGCGCACGACTCACCGGCAGACAACTGCAACCGGTGAAAATACAAAGGTTCCGATCAAACGTCACGTGACCAAACACATTTTGTGCTGAAACCTCATATCATCAACATCTCAGGGCTCACGAGGAGTGTTGTTAGAGCCACACTCCCGGATCCGAACCAAATTGATAGGATACCTTAGTTGGGACCCCGGACATCGATTTCTGGTGTTAGAATTTCCTACGCGCCATATACGTTTCCAGTACGAAAACGTACACACTCGTTTTTAAGGATCCTATCTCCCTTTGCGGCGAGCAAAATCGAGCCGCCGTGGTGTAGTGGATAGCACCTCTGTCTAGTAAGCAGGAGGTCCGGAGTTCGGACCCCTGATAAAAAATTTGTTGTTGCGAATTTCTTTTATAGTTTTTTTTTCGTACTTTCTAAAAATAACACTCAAAATCACTGCAACGTCCACATTGAATAGCAATATGTGTTTTTTTTACAATAACAACAACAACAACAACAATTGAAAATTATGGTACAGCGGTCTAGATGTGGTTGTGGTAGGCATCGACAAAGTGAGTGAAACAGAACTTGTTGGAACAGTGGGCGCAGGTGATGAAGGCATACACCGTGCAACCCACCTCATCACAAGAGTGGATGGAACGGGGGAAGCAGACCTCTACTGGGGTCTGGAAAGGGCCCGGGTGGTCGTCCAGGTATCCCGCCGCGTGCCAGGGGTAAGTGAGAAACTCGCGGAAGCACGGGGCACGGAACTGGTCGAAAACCAGCGAGTAGACCAGCAGTAGATTGTCCCTCTTGTGCATCTCGAAGTTGAGTCGATTCTGCTGCAAAAAAGTCAGTGGGCGTGGCCAAAAGAGGCGTGGTCAAAGTGAAAAGAGATTGTCTCACCTGGACATGGGCTGTGATGCGACGCACCATACCCTTGAAAGGACGGAAGAAGTAGACGTCGAGAGGCTGGATCATCGACGTCGCCCCTGCAGGGATGTTCCTCACCTGCAGTTCGTGACCCTGCGGGACAGTCTGCTGGATGGTGGCGTGGTCTTGGAAAGAAGTCCACGAGTCGACCAACAGCATCTTCTTCTTCGGCGTCCGATCCGCATGCACGCACTTCTCCAGCCACAGCACCATATGGTCCTTTCTCATTATGTGGCTCTTGCCACAGGAGACGACCAGGTTGGGACAGTCCCTGTGCCCCTTCCTGGGGAACTTCCCGGTCGGCTCCTGCAGCACCACGAAAAGGAGGGGAGCCAGGGTGCCGTTGGCGAAGAGGAGCGGCATGATCGTAGATGAGTGAGTCGTCGCCGCCGTCGAGCGAATCAGAGTCTCCACTATCCGAGTGCCGATCGGAGCGAGGGTACGGGTGCTGGCGAACTCCTGTAACTGGACTGTATTTCTACAGAATATATATCCTCTCTCGCCTTATAATCCTCGAACATTACTATATTCATTCATCACAGTAACTATTTCAAATCCGATGGTTTACCTTCACGAAACCCGACTGGTCCGCATTGCACAGCTGATCTACCGTAACCCGGTCAGCAGCGAGATCCTCTCGCACCTTGAATTACATTCAAATGTAATTGGCAAATCGTTAAATTATCACACCTTTTCCACGAACTCGTCGGCCTGCTGCTTGATCTTGGCGGCGTCGTTGTCCCGGCTGATCGTGATCATCTTGGTCGTCTTCCGCGACGCGATACGGTGATTCTTCTTGAACTTGTTCACCCACGAATGAGACGCCTTGAATCCGGGGATGAGGTTGTGAGTATCGTTGATGACGAGAGCCATCCTCATGATATCCTCATCGTGAAACGCAATCTCTGTAATCATATCACGGTACTGGAAGGGCGGGGCCTAGGGGGCGGGGCTACGCTGGATAGGCGGAGCCTACAGGATATCCCCGATTTCTACGTGACGGATTCATACGACAAGGATAACTCACTCTGTGACATGACTGCCATCACCTGCTCCTCCAGGATCTCCACAAGACGGCGCATCCGAATCCTCTTATCCTCGCGCAGCTCCTCCAACCCGGCCATTGTCTGTTTCAACAATTCAGGAGTTGATCAACATGTAATACCCACCTTCAACCGGCGCAAGTCGTTCGCCTTCTTTATCCAGGTGAACCGATTCGCCATCGAAGACAGAGGACGAGGCTTGACAGTGTTGAACAGATGCATGATGGCCTTCTCCACCTATGCAATAAAGCTAATTATTACATCAAGTTCAATACGCACTGACCTCCTCGACGGGGACGCTCCTGGAGTCGTCGCCCTGTCCAAACACAATGCACCCATCCTCTCCCACCTCTCCGTCCTTCACATTCTCCAGCGGATCCCAGGAGGGGTCTCCAATCTCGTCCTCCAGCGCACACAACTCGTCCGTCTCCTCCCACGAGATGATCTCCCCCGACACGGCCATTTTCAACAAGGAAATCACCTGACCGGCCAGCTTGGTCTCCTCCCGAGTGCATGCAGTCGTGTCCGGCGGTCCGAATTCGCGACAGACAGCTCCAAGGACACGGGCGACAGAAATCATGACGAAACAAGAATAAATTCGACAAAAACTGTTAAATCACATTGATACAGCTGATTTCGAAAATATCAGCTGATAACTAATCAATAACAGTAACAATTATCATAAAAACTGATAAGGGGTCCGAACTCCGGACCTCCTGCTTACTAGACAGAGGTGCTATCCACTACACCACGGCGGCTCGATTTTGCTCGCCGCAAAGGGAGATAGGATCCTTAAAAACGAGTGTGTACGTTTTCGTACTGGAAACGTATATGGCGCGTAGGAAATTCTAACACCAGAAATCGATGTCCGGGGTCCCAACTAAGGTATCCTATCAATTTGGTTCGGATCCGGGAGTGTGGCTCTAACAACACTCCTCGTCAGTGCAGGCCGATATCAAAAAAGAAGGAAACTCTCTAGCAGAGACCTATTCGCACTTCCCTGACAACAGCTCATCAGTATTTTGTCGACGGCACATGCGCGAGAGTGCGATACGTCGATCTCAACACTGGCAAGCGCTGTGTGGGTGTCTATGAGTCATACCGTAGTGACACCCTCCCATCGTGCGGGCGTGTGGCCAGTAGGGTCGACATCGGCGAGCAGGGAGAACGACCTGATCTGCAACCAACGGATCTCCCTCCCTCTCCCTCTCCCCCTCTCCATCTCTCTCTCCTCCCTCCCTCCCTCCCTCTCACACAGACTCTCTCTAACCCCCTCTCCCTTTCCCCTCACCTGCACTGCTCCCTGCAACACCTTGATGAAGCCGTTCATGCACGGGTGGTCGTGCAGCGGGATCTTCTGTAACACGCGTCCTTTCCACTCCTTCCCTCCCTCCTCTCCGTTTGATCTACCACGCAATAGCGCTACAAAACGAACACTACTATACTAGTGTCTATCGCATGATCACCGCTGCTTGTTCCTCCCAGGATCGTTGTAACCGATTCAATGAAATTATGCAACAGCGAGCCTAGGCCTGCCTGCCCTCGCCCCTCTCGCCTGGATTGCCCATCTTGTCCTTGCCCATCCACCCCCGCCCCTCCTGCCATTCTGGCTACGAGTTCAATCCTCTCGCCTGGATTCCCCTTCCCCCCCCCCCGCCCACCTCGCCCCTCCTGTTCAGTCCGAACAGACTGGCGCACACCGTGTCCGAGTAGATGATGTCGCCGCACATGGCGGCTGTCGGCTGGCGGGAGAAGAACACCGCGGGTGGAAGTTGCACGTCCAGCACTGTCTGCAAAGGGGAACAAGGGCTCCTCCTTCCTCCTCTCTTTCTCGCTCTCTCTCTCTCTCTCTCTCTCCCTTCTTCCCCCCTTTTCCCTCATCCATCTTTCCCTCCCCCTGCACAGAGAACAATCCAGGCAAGAAGGGCCGGGACGAGTGAAAGAAGGGAGAGAGAGAGACTTGCAGAGTGCAGCTGCGCATATGTGACACAAGAATGGCTCCCCCTCCCTCCCTCCCTCCGACTTACCGTGTCCACCTGCTCCAGAGACGACTTCAGATCTCGTATCGCACCGGCGTTGGTAGGGTCGAGTGCCAGAATCTAGAACCATCAAACTAATGGCATAATGAGTTCAAAATCGGCGTAAATGTAATAATCACTCTTCCTCGTAGAAACAAACGATAAACTTCAAGAACCTCAACAAGCATAGTAAAAAGTAACCAGTAATCAGTAAGCCAATCATACTGGTAATTGGTATGCTCACCTCGGCAGCGGCCCTCCATCGCACTAGCAGCATGTGCAGCGCACTCCTCTCCAACGCCCCCGCCCCAGCCATCACTGCATTACTGAATCAGTACAAGTTATATTTCTCGTTTTTCATCAACAACTCTGAGCATTTGATTTGATTCATAAGTTATATATTTTCATTTTCATCCTCTCTCGCATCGCGCGGTCGGGTCGAAATGATCTTCCCCCAGTACCCTTGAGCAAGGCGGGGAATAGCTCATGAGAACGCTGTCTTCCTAGCCCGCGGAGTTACTATTGTGGATTATAATGGAAGGAAAGGAACACCCGGAGCCCCACTATCGTTTATAATGGTATCTAATTCTAATGGATTATGGAAAGGAAATCGAATGATTATCGACAGAATATCGATCTAATATCGACTTTCGACCATCGACCCTACCATCCCCGTTGCTAAACTGTGTTTCTCCCAGCGCTTAGCCCTTGTGGTGTACCGTATGCACTTGTTGTATAGTCAGGATTTAGCGATTCTGGATAAATGATTGATTGATTGATAGTAAGTATAGTTAGTTAGTATAGATGAACTAGTAGCTATACTATTCTTCTTCGTTTCCCCGCGGCGTGCGTTCGGGTCTTCATTTTGCCCCTCCGCCGCCGAATGATCGCTCATCGACAAGAAGTCGCGGCGGTAGCGCAGTGGATGTGCGCGCGGCTCTCAATCGAAAGGTCGCGGGTTCGATGCCGCCCGTGGGCTGAAAGAAGTTCCGCTACCGCGGTGGGTTGGCGACCACCCTGATACGTTGTCAGCCGATAGCCAGAAGACACATTGTCATCGTGGATTCTCATTGCTAGTTTACTGGAACCATTCTACTGCAACTTCTACCCGTTCATTGTCATTGTTCACAGGCATTTCATGTGTGGCACATCACTTGTGGTGTAATAAATTTAATATTTTATTAAGAATCCTTCACGAGTAACCAGTGAGGCGGCGGGAAGTACCCTCATGTGGAAGCAGCTTTGGCGCGAGGAGATACAAACTGACATGAAAGCAGAAGAAACCCCGGAGCTCTTTGCGTCAAGAATGGTACTCTAATGTCTAATGGTCCAGGAATGATTATCGATCAAGTATCGTCTTCTCACCACTAACCTCATCAGCCTACCTGTCTTTCCCCGGCGTTAGCCTATTATGTATCTAGCATCTTGGGCACTACTGTATGCTTCATATCATTATGATTGTGTTGTCATATTCAGATATAACGATTCCGGATACGATTGATTGATTGAGTAGTTATACATGTATAACAATATCACTCAGAACATGATCGATTGCCCAGGCAAATGACCGAAAAGATAAATCGAACCCAGTGAACAAAATCAAAACTGCAGACTAAAACAACGTTTATTATCGAAATCGTACTACAAAAATCTCACATAGCAAACTGCATATTACTAGAATAACTTATTACATAACGACAATACGGAGGGATCACAAAATGGAGGAAAGAGTGTAGACTAGTTGATCAGCTGATCGTCGTGGTGATCAGCTGATCGCATACATCTCGTCAGCAGATCAGCTGCTGGCCCAGGGAGGGATTATGGGCTGCGGGTTCTGCAGGTACGACATCACCACCGCCGACACGGACAGCCTGAAAAGACAATTGTTTATAAAATATATAGATACAGTGGGTGGGCAAATCAGTCAGCCGCCAGTAGACAGCGCAGAGAGCGCAGAGTGCGAGGCGGTAAAAATCGATAGACATGCGAGAGCACGCGAATAAATTCGACGGCCGAGCGGAGTGGTGGCGGAACTAAATATTCCCTGGACTGTATATAAGATATAAGAATTCATGGAACTACAATAACAGCAAACATTCTAAAAATGTTTCAATGCAAACCGAGAAACTGACAAATAACGGAACCTTCTCAAATATCGATATTTACATAATAATTAAAGTAATAACACATACATGAACGAGGAGACGATCTGCTTGGCGTCGTCAGACGAGCGAGTGTTGGCAAAGGAGACACACGAGCATAGCAGGGCCGCCCACGCACACCACTTCATCTGAAAGGAACTCGATGGTACTGTCCTCTATCCTCAATGCCCAGTCTCTTGTCCTTGTCTCTCCCTTCGCTTCTTGTTCTCATTGTTTTCCTTCTTCCGCTTCAATTTCTTCTTTTTTTATTCCCCCATCTTATCTTATCATCTCTCTCTCCCTTCTTCCCTCTCCCCACACCCACCCTCATCATGAGCCCGCACATGGAGAAGATCATTCCGAGCACGTTCATGTACTCGGGCATCGCGTCCTCGGCGGCCAGCGCGGCCGACGACTGCGGGTCCACCGGCTTGAACCTGCCAAATACACAAGTCAACCACAACAACCATACACATAACATATTCTGTCGCCTATGAGTTTCAACAATCACTCAACAGCAATCAATCTCGACTCCACCAATCACCCTTCCACAACGATTGCAGTAAACTCACCTGACAATCTTGGTCACTCTGCGCGGATCGTTGCTCGCCTGCATTCTCCTGCTCTACCCAACCTGCAATCAATACACCTCACCTCTCTCCATCACTAATCCCACACCCACACTGACCCCCGCATACATTATGCACAGCACAACGCAATCAATGAGATATCACATGGTCATCGAAACCAGTTGCATTAGCGACATCACAAACCAGAAACAGTACATGATATACTATTTATCAGGAAAATATGTACACGATATACTATATTGATTAAATAATTATACGACAAACAACACGACAAGTCCATAGCGATTAACAACACGCGAGACAAGAGAGAGGCGTGGTCAAGAAGGGGTGGCTTGTGATAACACAATCAGTCACACACCCTTCGAGTACCAGCAGCGAACGAATATACATCACGAGATGAGAAGAACAAACAGGGCAAATACGTACATTATCAACTCGATGGATAACGATATAATAAAGTCACTGCACAATCAATAAAATCCGTAGAGATCTACATGTCGGGTACACGAATAGGGGATACTGTAACTGAGCACACAACCCTACTCAGATGGGCTGCATCAGCTCGATGGGGTTGGCAAAGAACGGCACGCCAACGCCAAAGCCGATCGCGTTGCGCACGCGGTCCCTGAACGATACACCTTCCTCTCCTCCGTCTATCCCTCTCCCTATCCCCCCACTCACATCTCGTACCACTCTCCCCTCATCATCTTGACCAGTGCGTGTCCGATGGGGTCGGCTCCCCGCAGCGCCGTCCTCTGAGTGTTCAGCTGCAGCGCCACAGCCGCGTCGCCGTGACGATCCCTCAAATCAAATCAAATCAAGTCATTTATTCAGAATCGTATATTACTAAACTGGAATGCTCATCCCTGACACCACAATCAATTCAATTTTTTTATTCGGATATTTTTGTCAGAGTCGCTTTGACTGATTCAATTTTTTTTAATTCAAAATCGATCCGGTATCGCGTTATGTAATCATAACTCAAATCAAAACATCAATTATGCCCAGAGTAGCGTCGGGAAGCCAAATAATATCCTTGACCAAAACCATTCAATAAATGTTTCACATCATTCTCATTACTCTCACACAAATAACTCGACAATGATCATCAAGTTGAACTGAACAAAACAAGTTTCACTCAAACTATTCATCAATCCATTGAATTGAGATATAATCTTCGATGGATGAGCGATAAAGTTCAAGCAAGACCAAACAAAAAAACCCACTTCCTCTTATCCATAGCCTCCTTGATAATCCCGGTCAGATCAGCCGTCAGCTGCTGGCATCTGAAACATATCATCACCACTCCCATCTTCGCCTCTTGAATCTTCCCACCCACCCAGTGAGAACGAGGTACTCGAGCTGGTCGCAGTTGGCGAGCAGCGTCGCCACCGCGTCGTTCGTCAGACGGGTGCAGTACTGCAGGTTGGCGCGCTGAAACCACCCATCTTATTAATCCTTCTCATCTCTCTCTCAAGACGCGGTCAGTCTCTTTGGAAACCATCCCAAGTGTTTCGAAAAGATATCAAATGTTTCAAAGGCAGTAGTGTTTCGGACCGCCACTTGATCCACCTGCTCCCACCTTGAGCGTCTTGTTGACGGCGACGCTGGTGACGATCGAGTCGGTGAGGTTTGTGTTGCGGGTCATGTCCACGTCCTCGAGGCGGCGCAGGCGGTACAGCTCACTGAGCGAGTTCTCGCTCAGCGGCGGGGCGTTGCCCGCGTGGAACACGCGCAGGTCCGAGCAGCCGCGGCAGATCGCAGTGAACACCTACAACCACACTTCTTCTTCATCCGAGTTCTGTGGTTCTATCCTAGTAGACAGTAGAACTCACCCTGTCGGTGATGACGAGGTTGTCGAGGACGATGAGCTGCTCGAGGTTCTTGAGCTCTCCGAGCCCCATCGCCTCGTCTCCGCCCGCCCCGTCCCCACCCATCGCAGCTCCTATCGCCGCGCAGTCGCTGAAGCGCAGCACGCGCAGACTGAAATGGAAAAAGATATTAGAATATACGTGATTCGCGATCCCTGGAAACTTTCAACGTATCACGTCGCGTTCCTCCCCTTGCGTGTCATTCCTTCATCACCACTCGAGCCGCGAGGTCGACTGACCTGCGCAGTCGACTCGCGTCCCACTCGTAATGTGAGTGCAGAGTACTTTGTCTGTCAATCATAATCGCATGATCCACCTCCAGAAATGTGTTTGCCGAAAAATGTCAAGAAGAGAGATGTTAAAACGGAGAGCGACCGGAAGGCGCCGCCAGCGCGATCCGTGTCCCAACACCAGCCGCCCGTAAAGGAGACGAGAGAGGTATGCGTGGGGAAAACATGTAGGTCAAACTAATGTGATCAGGTGAGTGCTCACTCGCCCGTGTACCTGCTGCAAAACGCGTACCCGTCATTCGAAGATCTGACGAGGAGCAAGCGCGACATGCTCAAGGAAAAGAGGCAGATGGAGAAGCTCATGATATCCATGGGCGCCACTCCAAACACGGCACTCCTCAACAAGATCGTCGAAGCAGACGGAGTCAAGAAACAGGTGACAGACGAATTCGAACAGTAAATATTCTAATACTTTAGCGCTCTCCCCAACGCTCCAAGATCGGTGATATCGAGTATTCGATGAAGGGCTACAACAAGGACAAGGGTTCGTGGAGTACGCGAAAGCGCAAGGAGGCGGCAGACAAGCAGAAGAAGGACAAGGAAGCCGAGGCCAACGCAGCCAAGGCGGCCGTGGCTGTTCCACACTCCAGCTCTGTCACCACCACATCCAAAGAGAAGGGGGCGGCTGGAGGAGGCGGGGTGGGAGGAGAGCAGCCCGAAGACGACACAAAGTACGTCAAAAAATACTCGCTCAACAAGCCGCTCAAGAAACCCGGAAAGTACACGTACAGCGGCAGCAACAGCGACCGAAACGAGCAGGAGGTCGCCAATAAGGTATCCATATCCATACATAGGCATCCTGGCCATGACACGTGAATCATGCCTACTTCTTACCTGAAACCTTTTTTTCAGCCCGAGGACTTTGACTTTGACCAGCCTAACGAGAAGAACTTCATGTACAACTTGCGCGAGATCACCTACATTGCACACGAGATGATCCGCTGCGTCAACAAAATCCCCATCGAAGTGCACTCCGCCGACGAACAGGTACATCGAAGATACGCACATTGACATATGTATGTATTGGTATATATTGACATATTGGTGACATATTGGTATATGGATTTTCAATATTGCAGTACTACCACGACGCGTACGCCGATCTCAACCAAATCACCGACCGCAAAATGTTCCGGTGTCAGACGCTTCGCAAGTGAGCGCTTGAGGGAGGGTATCCCTCACACAACATCACATCACGCAGGAACACGTTCTTGTCCAACGCGGTGATGCTGCCGACGGATCGGGACAAGCTGAGCTGGCGCGAGCGCAACCTCAACACCAAGGAGACCATGCCCAGCGAGCGCGCCTCCGTCAACATGCAACTAGAGCGCGCCAAGTGAGTTAAGTTAAACTCTTGGAGTGCATAACTGATTCAGGCTGCGGTGGAAGGAGCACCCGATCATGCCGGCGGAAGACATCATGAGTAGTTTGGAGAAGGAGCAGAGCTTGCACAAGCGCACGGCCGCCAAGCCTCTGCCGGTGAACGAGGGCCCAACCGCGCACAATGGTCCGTCGGTCGTTCCTCCATCCGCCGAGCGACCCGCAGAGGTCAAGGTGTCCAAGTCGTCGTCGTCCGGAAACGGCAACACCACACCGTCCCCCGGACCGACCGTTCCCACCGCCGCCGCCTCCAACCCCCACCCTCTCCCCGTCGAGTGCACACAAGTCATGAAAGTCACCTTCTCGTGAAACCTGAGCTTACACAAACACAACCAAAATGTTACTAGTCTCCTTTCTTGATCGTATACCTTAACACTTACAACTTAAACTTGTCTTGAACATTTGAACTACCGTCGTTAATAAAGTGCTTAGACTAGTGTGGGTTGATTGTCTTGTCTGCGGTCTGCCCATAGGCGCACTTGCACATCGCCAAAAACTCATTGTGTCGATGAAAGATCGTGATAAACGTATTGTATTGTCTGACCTGGTGAATTCTTGGCAGAACACTCTGTTCATCTCGTGTGCCGGCCACCCGTCTATCGAGTTGATCTCCAGCGTGTGCAGCTGGGGGCAGCGACGACGCGCCGCCTCCAGAGCAGCCGCAGACACCCTGCAAAGAAATGTATTTTAAATTATAACGTAATAAACGTAAACGTGAAATAAACGTGTTCATTGGTTCACTCACTGGTTGCAGCAGTTGAGCACAACCTTCTCCATCGTCGGCGGCAGGTTCTCGAGTGACGGCACGCCCTGCAGAGACAACATGAACACGTGTACATGACATGCCAGTGCCAGTCCACCCACTCTGAAGCGGTCGTTCTCGGAGAGGTTGATCGACGTCAGCTTGGTCGCCTTGCCCAGGAACCCGGCCAGACCGCGCTCTAGCACGCTCTCCTGAACAAAATGCAATATGCAATTGACGTTTCAAAACACAGCCCACAATAAATACGTATCAATCCTTCAATACATATATAAATCTGACTTGAATAACAATGACAATCACTCGAGTAGTACAACTGGTCTACCTTGAAGCAGTTGGCGAGGTCAATGTGGCGGAGGTTGACGCAGGTGCGTCCGAGTCGGTTGAGGCTCGTGTTGGTGAGCAGCAGGCCGCGCAGCGAGAGAGACGTCAGCCGCTCGCCCGCAAACGACTCGATCGACGCGCACACCCTGCGACGCGTTAATCATATTCAAAATGTGTTTCAACAACCTCGTAAATAACCGTGAATAAAAAAACTCAATAATTAACGTTTATTTTTCCCTCGAATGCCTCAAACCAATCGAATAATAAATCCAACCCACTTGTAATCGAGCATGTCGCGAAACTGGGAGAGGTCAATGTGGGTGAGGTAGCGGCCGCATCGCTCCAGCACCTTGCGCATCTACAACAACATATTGATTCATTAAAAATAAAACCAACAAAAATACAAATACAGTACCGCATTGTTGTCGACGCGAGTGCGATGGATATGGGCGTGGGAGTAAAACTCGTCGATGGGACACCGGATGCGGCCCATCATGTCCTCGTACTTGAGAGAGCGCTGCGCCGTCCACGAATCGTTACGGGCCAGTCTGCGAAGGGGGGCATGTACATCTTTTTTTACGCACAGTGCTCCTGCTCCAAAAAAACCCGCAACATATACGCAACAATGATTGGTCAAATGACGATCAACACAGAAGAGATAAATAACATTATCACTCGATACTAACACTAATCGTTCCGAGCCAGTCTCTGCAACGGAACTCATAACCCGCAACATATCACACTGTCTCTGTAAGAATCGGACGAGGTGGTTACTAGGAGCTATGTCAGCGCACATTGGGGTTATCAAAGGTCCTCTACAAGATGCAAATAGTCGTTTTTGTCAAATATGCAAATTTGGCCCATTAAGGGACCACTACCTCAAATCGGTCAGTTTTTGTCAAAACACTTCAAATAAGAACTCGTTCGATTTCTTATCCGATTTTAAGAACTTTTTCATATACTGAACTTTTCGAAAAAAATTGATTTGAAAAAGTTATGACCAAAAAATGAAAAATTTGCATATTTTCCATTTTTATGAATATGTTCCGGTCCGAAAAAACAAAAATGAATTACACCACTAGAAAGAGCGTTTCATGTTTAGTTTGCATGAATTTTAACACAAAAATCGATTGGACCGTCTTTCGCCATCCAAACGATTGAAAGTGGTCCAGGCAGCAGAAATGGGGCTGTGTGAACGTTTTCATGTTATATCAATTCGAAAAAACAAAAACTAAATACACCATCAGAATCTACGTGTTTTGTTTTGTAAATGAGCACGTTTTCACGAAAATCGATTGCACTGTCTTTCACAATCCGGACAGTTGAAAATGATCTGTAAACAATGCACACAGTTCTGTTCAGTTTACCTGTTGTATCAATCTGAATCAACTAGAACAGATTGTAGTATCAGAATCTACGCGTTTTGTCCTTTATAGGGAACGCGTAGATTCTCGTGTTTTCTTGAGAAATGAATTCAACTGTAACTTATTAACGACGTTAATCAATCCTTTTTGACAACTTTCAACTGTCCGGATTGTGAAAGACAGTGCAATCGATTTTCGTGAAAACGTGCTCATTTACAAAACAAAACACGTAGATTCTGATGGTGTATTTAGTTTTTGTTTTTTCGGATTGATATAACATGAAAACGTTCACACAGCCCCATTTCTGCTGTCTGGACCACTTTCAATCGTCTGGATGGCGAAAGACGGTAAAATCGATTTTTGTGTTAAAAATCATGCAAACTAAACATAAAACGCTCTTTCTAATGGTGTAATTCATTTTTGTTTTTTCGGACCGGAACATACTCATAAAAATTGAAAATATGCAATTTTTTTCATTTTTGTGCTCATAACTTTTTCAAACCTTTTTTTTTCGAAAAGTTTAGTATATGAAAAAGTTCTTAAATTCGGATAAGGAGTCGAACGAGTCTTTATTTGAAGTGTTTTGACAAAAACTGACCGATTTGAGGTAGTGGTCCCTTAATGGGCCAAATTTGCATATTTGACAAAAACGACTATTTGCATCTTGTAGAGAACCTTCGATAACCCCAATGTGCGCTGACATAACTCCTAGTAACCACATGCCCGAAAAGTGTTCGATTCTTACAGAGACAGTGTGATATACACAACAATGATTGGTCAAATGGCCATCAACACAGAAGAGATCAATATCGAATGTGCTTGCACTACGCAGGTTCACAACCAATAACCAATACAACTATAAAGACAACTCACTTCCTCCATCGCGCGCACACTCGCTCGATGACGATGCGACGGCGCACGGGCAGGCGGCGGAAGATGGACGCCTGCAACGTGTTCAACAATATTTTGTTAACTGGAATCTGAGACACACACTGATACACAAACTTGATTTCGACATACAATTTTAGATGATGTGGTAGCACTAGCAACAATCCTAGTGAGTATCACAATTCACATAACCAGCATCGCGGCATGAATATCAGAATCATCCCCCTTCCCACCATGACATTGTCGGGCAGGTCGTTGAAGGTGGCGGCGTTGGGGTCGAGCGGCGGCGGCGCGTCCACGTCCAGGCGCGCACGCTTGTCGCCACACTCAAACGATGATGCTTACAAATTACAGTTCATCAAATCAAATCTCTATTCAGAACGAGGTTTACACGAGATGCCAGAGCGGTGTGTACACGTATTAATCACCTTCTTGTCGTCGGCGCGGCGCTTGTTTCCCTGTCCGTCCCTCCTGGGCGGCTCGAATACGGGATCGAATGCGGGTCGGCGCTCGCCCGGCGGCACGAACAACTCGTTCGGCGCCATGCCCACGTGGTCCAGACCGTGGTGGCCGAAGCGGATCTGACAAAACAATAATAATAATAATAATAATAATAACAATAATAATAATAATAAAGACAATCTTTGTGTTGGTCGTAGATTGGCGCAAATACGCTCTAGTTAAGTTGATGAAGACGCACAAAAGCATACCCTGACTGCGCCGCGGTTGAAGTCGAAGTAGGGGCCGCCGTGGCCGCCGTCGAACATGTCCTCGTCGTCCATCTCCTCCTCATCATCGTCCACGTCTTCCTCGTCGTCGCCCGCCCAGTCGCGCTGATTTTATTTATTCATTTATTATTTATTGAATACTGCCGGGTTCAACAATGTACGATTACGAATACAACGATTGTATGATTACTCACCAGGTGTTCCCGGAATGCATCATCTTCGTCGTCAGCGAACGCGTCCTCCTCCATGTCCATCAGATCCCTCTCCTCGCCCTCCATCAAGTCAAGCAGTTCGTCCTGTACACAAAATGTTATTTATAATAATAAAACAATTAGAAATAAATAAAACTCACATGAAGTGCCATGGCGCGGTCGTTGTCGTCCTCTCCGTCCACCTCCTCCTCCTCGTCGTCGATCATCTCGTCCTCATCCTCGTCAAGGCGGAAGTCGCGAATTCTGCAACATAAGATTAACGTGTATGTATTTGCACTGCATTTAATCGCAAAACATGAATCACAGTTTTCCAGTAATCACCTCTGTCCGTGCTGTCTGCCAATGTCGCGGATCACCTGGTCGAGACCGCGTGGGAGGACGAAACGCTGAAAACACATATGAATTTGCATATTATACAATATACAATAATAAGAATATACAAAAAAACATAATAACACTCACGCGAGGCGGCGGGGGCAAGACGAACTGTCTGCCGCCAAAGTGCACGACGTCGCGGGGCACGCGGAAGGGCGCAGGGTTGTGGACATGAACGTTAGGGGCGTCGGCGCGGGGAGGGACAGCACGGGGAGGGCGAGGATCGGCAGGGGGCGCGCCGGGTCCCATCATTCTGCCGTTGCGTACATTATGCGGAGCAGCAGCTGCAGCGCGGGCTACAGCGCGGGCGACAACAGGGTTGGCCAAAGGAGCAGCCGGGTTCGCCGCCGCCTCGACAGCTTGCTGTAAATTTATTGTAAATTATGAAAACAACATTGCAAACCCATAATAAGTGAAAACCTGAAAACAAAACGTACCCTGATGCGCGCGCTCCTCCTGGGCTGAGCGGCCTGGGCGTTGGCGGGTCCGGGCTGGTCGTTGTGCTCGTCGTCGTTGTTGGCTGGGCGCCGACCGCGTGCCGGTCGGTCATTCTGAGCTCCGTCGGGTTGAGCAGCAGCCGCTCGGCCGCCGCCTCGGCGACCACCACCGCGACCACGAGGCATCTAGACTTATATAATATATTATACTATAGCGTAATGGTCAAATATGAAAGTAGAATACAGAAAGTTCTCAAAACTTGGCATGATAAACGCACAAAAATTAAAAAAAAACACATGAAAATAATCGACTACGATGAAATACTAATGACAGTTAATGCGAAATGTTCGATTATGACAACCTACTTTGCGGACATGCTAACTTGATTATGTTTAGTTTTAAATTACTATAGTAATCCCAAACGAGTGAAATAAATAATATTCGTTTTCTATCGTAACGCTGAACAAAAGGAGTTATCGTGTTTTGAATAATTAGTTTCGACTTGTAAATATTCATGCAATACAAACGCCACACATTCCGTATTCTCTTTATCATACTTGAGCAATATATCGCAATTCTTATTATTACAAAACAGTACAAACAGTATTATATAGATCAAAATTATAAACATATTCAAGATAGCAATTCTGACCCGAATTATGGAAAGTGGCTAACATTCTGGCCAATTAGTGCGGTGTCGTCGTGGGTGGTCTGGGTAGAGGTGTGTGAGAGAGTGAGGGGAAATGAGAGAAGCAGACAGTCTAGGCTTCGATAAGCGTCTTCTGGTCAGCCTTCACGTATCCAATCTCGTCGTCATCCTTGAAGAGCTCTGCAAAAAATATAATTTATACAATACATTTTGAAAATAGAAAAATAAACACTCACTCTTGTTGAAGATGGGAATCAGAAGAATCGCCACAATATGTCCGACCTAAAAAGTGAGGTGATCCAAGTGTGATAATTTGATTATGATTAAAATCTATTCACCACAAAGGTGATAGCGAGGGCGTCGACCCAGGAATCGCGGATGATCGACATACGCACTTGCTCGTAACACCTCTGCAAGCACGAGGAGTTTAAAAAGTTCAGTCACTGCATGCTGTCATGCGTTGCGAATGAAGAAGTCTCACACCACACCTTGCAGCTCATGCACCATACCAGTACCATTCACACAGACATCTATCTCTTCATCGTACATCCTTTGTCATGCCGAATCATTCACACATAGTGAAAGGATGAGAGGTTCAGTTATACACACATTCTAAGAAGTTTCCAGTAGAAGTCATGCACATTTCTGGACTGCATTCGCCACACACTCAACCACACCTTTACTACCACCCGAGGACCGTCGATCTAAATACACGTGAGTAGAAAGAGTCATGTAGCTTGTAAACATGTAAACAAGTAAACAAATAAACAACGCACGTGCTCCGGCTCGACCTCCTTGTCGTCGTCGAGGACGCACTCCAGACGCTCCTTGACCATGTCGAGGAAGTGCTGGGAAGAGGGAAGGATGAGAGAAAGAGAGAGAGAGAAGGGGAGAGAAGGGGGGGGGAGAGAAGAGGGAGAGAGAGAGAGAGAGAGAAGAGGGGGAGAGAGAGAGAAGAGGGGGGGGGAGAGAAGAGAGAGTGAGAGAAAGAGAGACAGACAGAGAGAAAGAGAGAGAGAGAGAGAGAGAGAGAGAGAGAGAGAGATCTTCCCACCTCCTCCTTGGCTGCGTCGTTGAAGTGCTGTCTGAAGCTGGCAGTAGCAGGCGCCGACACCCACCAAACGTTGAAGATCGCAGCGCCCAGCGCTGAATTATTCAATCAATACCAATCGATAATCAATTAATATGATCGCTGTCAACACAGAATCAGAACGGAACTGTAGGAAGAGGGAGAAGGAGAGAGAGGGGGAGAGAGAGGAAGCGAGAGGAAGAGAGAGGAAGAGAGAGGAAGAGAGAGGAAGAGAGGGGAAAAGAGAGAGAGAGGGAGAGATGGAGAGAGAGAGAGAGAGAGAGATAAAGGGGGGGGGGGGCGTACCCAGCACGTAGATGACAACGACGGCGGTGAGCACCTTGGCGAGACCGCGGCGCACCAGACACTGGAACGTGTTTCATTATGATGTCATGTTTATTATGATGTCATGTTCATTATGATGTCACTTTAGTTCAGATTACATTGCAACGCAAACCCTCGCTAATATTTAGTGTTCTTTTGAATCATACACATTGTGGAAAGTGGTTCACCCCGTATCCTGTTCCTGTCTCTAGTTGATCATCACATGTCTCCCCCCTCCAGACCAACTTATCAAAAAATGGAGAGTGAGTTCTAATCCGATTATTCGTCCGCACGCCCCCACACAACCACGCAGGCTCTGCTACCAACTCAATCGGTCAGTGCCAATCAGTGATAAGCAGCAGACAGCCGACTGTAAATACGTGATAGCAATGTGAAGCGCACCTATATCATCACCATCACTCACAAACACAATGGTATCTGTCTGGTGTAAACGCTGAAAAGTTCATTCAGGCAAGTGACCGCTCGTGGTATCTTCGATCCAGTCACGAGGTCCCTCACTATTCCCGTATCACTCTACCTTCGTCAACCGAAATCCATAAACCCCTAGACCTAGATAGATAAGGTAGCAGATCACTGATTCAATTCTGAGAAGCACGTAGGAGTCATAAACAAAAGAGTACTTCATCACGAACTATGAATGTACCAACCAATGCATATATGGTTTTCACTAAAAAAAGTGAAACAAAGCGAAAAGATATTGTGATTTAAAAGTGATGCACTATCTCGCTAGCAGTTCGAATACGGTGCTCTATCCGTCTTTTCTCTTGTTTTGCCGCTATTGTCGCTGGGCTCTCTTTCTTTCTCTGATGACCACAACAAGCGATTTGCGAGAGAACATCACTATACTCATCTACATAACTGTACTCACATCATATCACTATACTCCCACACCTACACCTACAAAACGGATCTGTACTCACGAAGTGGAAATTGCGAAAGAGAAGAAACATAACAATACTACATCAGAACTGAAAATATAACTCATACTCACGAGGTTCTGCTATTGCCGCGAGACTGTCTTTCGTCACAACTACAGAATCAGAACGATACTCACGAGGTGGCTGGGGTTGCCCTTGCTGTCGTTGAAGTCGAAGAACTGGGGGATGATGACGAGCATCATCACCAGAACGCCCACAGTCGACACCGCCCACAAGAGCATCCACGCGTGCTTGTACTGAAAGATTCTCTCTCTCTCTCCCTCCCTGTCTCCCCGCTTTCCGAATACACACAGAGAACCTAGAACAAGGCCTGCATCTGTCTATTTTACTTTCCGGACAGACAACGGACGGACGACGGACAAACACACGTACGGACCGGGCAGACAAACATACCGACAGACGGACAGATAAACGGAAACACACTCACCCCATCCAGCTGCGCCCTGTCGACATCCGTCCACTCGTACCCTGGGACTCCCTTGTGGACAGTGTCCTCGAACATGAGATACGAGGGAGGCAGGATCAACTCGGCCGACTTGTAGTACGCCTCACTGCAATGGGAGGACATCTCTCTCTCTCTCTCTCTCTCTCTCTCTCTCTCTCTCTCTCTGTGTGTGTGTGTGTGTGTGTGTGTGTTTCTTTCTTTCTTTAGTTTTTTGCAGCTTTCCTAACTATTCTTTTGTACACGAAGTTGAAGCGTGTAGTCGCGTCAAGGTGGTGTAAACCGGTGTTTACTGTTAATTTCACGTGCGTATGCTTATACATACATACCTATTTGGCCAGACCGAATATCGCAGCCTTTTCTCTCTCTTTTTGCATTCCTACACCCTCACATCCGTGCGACGCGCCAAATCCTCTTTCAAGAAATCCCAGCTAATCTCTGTGATAAGGAATAATATAATCACTAATCACATCTTCCTGCGCTTTTCGAGGTATATGTATATCACAAGAAGTGAGGAAAGTAGACTATGATAATATAGTGCACTCTCGTGCCCAAAGGAATTAACAGTGAGTACGACTATAGTGAGAACAATTGTATCTAATGAGCGATACGATTGCGACATTTCGAATCTCTCTCTCTCTCTCTCTCTCTCTCTCTCTTCTCACCTCACAGCCAGTACACAGCTAGTGTAGAAGAACTCAAAGCCGCAGAAGAGAAAGACGGCATACTTGTAGTAGGGCAGCAGAAAGCGGTCCAGAATCGCCATCCTGAATGTATATGTATGATATGTACAATAGAATATTATAATATAAATACGTACGTCAAAACGATAAATGACGTAAATTTTGCGATTATTACAAACATAAATGTGAACACAGAGTTTTGAGAAGCGATCGAATAGCAATCGGAAGTGCGTCAAAAGAAAGAAGACACCGGGAGCGCCACAACTCATGAATTCTAATGACCGTGCAATAAACCCGCGCAAAAAAGACGGATAAAAATGATCGGGCGCAGTCGAATAAGGGTATTTCGGAAACTGGCATACCAGCGACGATGAATATGCTAATCTGAGGGAGGAGTATGGAGGGAGAGGAGAGAGAGGGAGAGGGAGGAGCAAGCGGCAGTCCGTGCAACCAGCCGTTATACACTCTCCGCGCCGCCCAAACACTGCTATCACTGATAGAGTGATAAGAAGCTCCCACACGCATCAAGCGAAAACAATGTGAGTTGCATTGATAAGGGCAACGAGAAAGAAGCGAATCGGGGAATCCACCGCGATAAACGCCGATGTACGCATAGTTTGGGTCTGATAGTTTGAACTTCGGAAGCTGTCTGATTCGCAGTGAGATTAGAAGGTACTCGTCTTCGCCATAGTAACTTTGTAACCTTCGATAAAATTACCAGTAACTGACTCTGTGTAATATATACACGGGTACGCAGTAGCGAATAATCACTTCGATATCAAATTAATCCGCAAGGTCACGAAAACAAGCGAAAACACACCGAATCGACAAACGGTCAGCGCCGCAATATGGAGTAAACAGTAGTTGTACTAGTATATGGTTTGCATTAGCGTAATTTCACGAGCAACGCTTTTCAAAAACGCAACAAACAAGCAATGCGGCAATTGAGTCCCGCCGACGAGAGAGCGATCTGAGAGGAGAGCGCAGACGGCGCGGCGACGATGGATTGTGCAAATGCGAGAGACGCAGACATAACAGGATGCGGTGCCTCAAAGTGCAAGTGCCCCCGGGGCCAGACAGTTTGCAGACGATAAATTAGGGTCGATTCGAAACGCAACCATGGAAACCCAAACACATGGTTTTCGAAACAATCGTCATCTCCCGAGAAAAAAAGCTATGACATCTATGGATAGAGAGAGAGAGAGAGAGAGAGAGAGTGAGAGAGAGAGAGAAAGTGAGAGAGAGAGAGATAGGGAGAGAGGGGAGAAGGAAGCGACAAGAGAGCCAATTGAAACCAGCTCGAGAGCTAAGCACTCTTGACATGAAATGAGCGACAATTAGAATCGAAATCGAAATTGACAAACAAAAAAAGCGAGACCGAGAGTAAGGATTCTTTATACCAAAACTCACCGAAGACACAACACTTGTGTGCGTGGGAAAGTGAAAGAGAGAGAGGGAGAGAGAGAGAGAACGAGAATGAGAGAGAGAGGGTGAAGCCATAAAAATAGAATTATGTGGGTGGAGGAATGGAATCACGAGGGGAATGAGAGAGAGAGAGAGAGAGAGAACGAAAACTGATCAGATCGCCCCACCCCCGGGGAGCATATCTCTCGCTCGCTGATGTTTCATGCGTGAGAATTGGGGATCTCATAAATCTCACAATGGGTCCATCTTAGCTCCTGACAGCATCCTCCGTGTACCTATTACACCCAGTGGTCAAAGGGGGACGTAATGAGCACTCACTAGAGTACGCATTACCATATTACACAAACACATCCGTTTGTCTCCTTCTCGCATTATCTCCCCTCCCTCAATCTTCACATCTCACATTTCCCGAACTTATTGCAATCTTTATTCACAAACATGTAATACAATTATATCACAAGCACAAAATCGACACGAATATGTGAAATACCAATATGTGAAATCTCTATACCTGCGCGAAAAAGTGATCAGTGTGTAAATTAAAAGAAATTGCATAATCTATCTAGCCTAGCACACCCTCGGTACACTATGGCCTTGCATGTGTCCCGTCGGCTGGCAGCGAGAGAGGCCCCGCCCCTCGGATCCCCGCCCCGGCACGCCGAATACTCGCCCGTCCAGCTTGTATCCATCGGGAAGGTTGATCTTGTCCATCAGTCCGGTGGTGTTGACGATTTTCTTGGGAGGATACTTGAGGGTGGATAGAACCTCGTGGTCCTCGGAGGTTAGCGAGAAGTCGAAGATCTGAATAAATTATTCATATGATTGCCACGCCCCTTCAGCCCCGCCCACTCACCTGGCAGTTCTCCTCGATTCTCGAAATCGACTTGCTCTTGGGTATGGCGGGAACGCCGTTCTCGATCGACCAGCGCAGACAGATCTGAATTGATGTAATACATACCACATACTCTCGAAATCGGTCCAAATTCACTGCAATAATGCGTAATAAAGAATAATAAAGCTCGGATTGCGGAATGAAAATAAAACAACGCCGATCTGGCTTACACTCACCTGTGCCGGTGTCTTGCCATGTCTCTCCGCAATCCCCGTCAATCGCGGATCATCCAGGTACTTGCCCTTGGCCAGAGGACAGTAGCCCTGGAAACATCAAACGTCTCCCAACGTATCACGACATTTCAATCTTTCTAGATCGTCTCGTCTGCGGCTTTTGATTTGTTTTGTTTTTCTGCAGTGAGAGCAAAGTGCGGGAGGATGTTGTGAGATGTGATGCGATGATGGAGAGAAAGAGAGAAATGGAGGGAGGGGGTGTGGAAGGGTGAGAGAGAGAGGGAGAGAGAGAGAGAGATAAGAAGACGAGGAAGTCACAGGATCAAGGGTAAGCAGCATCAGCAATACTCAATACAAAAGAAACCCCACTATGTCTCTGCTTCCGTGCTTTCTATGTACTAGTTCCGCAAGTGAATAGTCTCATCAAGTCTGAGTGAGTAATAACACAGATACGTTTCATTGTGTTTATTTATTTTAACCACGAAAACAGTTTTCAATATTTGCACGTAGAGTGACTTTCAATCACGTCTATCTAAGAATCTGTCGTCTGATCCTCGTCAAACCGAAAGTACTGTCTGGAAAATATAATCAAGTGATAATGGCAAAACTGCTCGACTGACAGTCAACTTCCACTACTCTCGAAATTACAACAAGGTCACTGTTCGACCACCGACCGTGAATATGAATGTTGTGCAACGAAGTGTAACGTCATAAGTGTGAAGCTAATAAAGTACTTGTCTTGAAATTGTAATTTTTGAAATCATAATAACTCTTCCACTGACCGTGGTGCCGGTCTACTAGTCTCGAAATTATAATCAGATATTCAAAATCATAATTTCCTAATCGCTGTTCTATCACTGACCGTGAATGTAGTGCCGACCTCCGCGCACGCTGTGCGCACTTCAGCATTCTGGAACCACGGGTGGTATTCGCACTGAAAAGAATAACATTATCATGGTTTTTTTTGTGTTCTAGCAATAAGTCGCGTGCTGTGGGATTGTGACAATAGCGTGAAAAACAAGGGAGTCAAAAGTCAAGCGAGATAGATCAAATGTATGGTCCTGACGCAGACTTTAGAAACGCACACATCAAAAACGGTGATACCGAACCACCAAAAACAGTTGTTTGGTCTATGGACGCGGATTGTACTCATCGATGTGGTATGAATAGAATTCATGTCGACATAAAATATACGAATCAGATGATCAGAAGAAAGAACTGTGCGTTCTGTTTGCGTTTCAAAAGTAAGTTTCAAAAGTAACAGAATGTGACGAAAATCGGGATACGTTTCAAATTCATTGTATGGGTAGATACACTCTTATTTCATAATGCATCTCCAATTCAACGAATGAGTACAAAACCACCTGACAATGTATTTTACAAGCGCAAAATGATCTCACTCTTACAAAAGCGATTCATCTAGATCATAGATCAACGAAAATATTATCAGGTATATTAAAATGAGTTGTGAAGAAATGGGAAAATGCGATACGTAGAAGTGGGGAATCGTTGAGATGGGAGTGGGTGGATGTGGTCGGTCTAGCGCTAACCTGGTTGACATGGGGCATGACACTCGCGTGCTCCTCCAGCTCGTATAGATCGGAGGGGGAGAAGTTGGAGACGCCGATGGAACGAACGAGACCTGCAAGGAAAGGAAACCTATTAAATAAAATACTCTGTATTCTACACTCTAATCTGTATATAGTATATTTGGTAAATATTTTGAGAAATGACAACCGTACGATGAACGGGGTCTATATCTCACTACTGTGAATCATAGAACACTTACTGGAGATCTTCTACAAGTGAAATTTTGTCGTGAACTATTATTTAGTTATTGTAACTCGAAGATATGATCTCTGTATTATTCAGTCCTTGCTATTTTCTATTCGTACTATCCTGACAATTCCACACCAGCCCATCTTTGACCTAGTGATGTGCGGTTACAGCGGAGGTGTCGATAACAATAATGAGTAATGGGCTATCATGAAATGTCAGGTGCACTGGCAGACTGGAAGTTGTTGGGACGAAAATATGCACTCTTCGGCAATCACATATTACCGGTAAATCATCATTGATGAATGATATTAATAGTTAATTCGCAAAACGTTTTCTTATTGAATCATATCGGTAAATATGAAAAATGTAATAAACGTGAAACGTATGTGAAAATAATGCTAACATATTCACATTGAATCTGTTTCATGAATCAGTTATTAGTGAGAGAAAGAAGCGGGAGAAGCAATAAATCGACATCATATGATCACTACGAATATAATGAATTCGTATTAGAAAAAATGACATGTGTGTGAGTTGAGATCACATACGCTATTGCGGCTAACTGTTGGAATGTCAAACATTCATCAATGATCATCATAGCTATAATATTATTCTGGGAGATAGTTCGCCAGATTACGGTAGAAAATCGATCTACCCTCTAGTCGCATTCGATCTACCTTCTTGTCGTGAGAAGACCCAAGCACGCGCTTTCAAACGATAATATTGATCAAAGAAGCCGGCATGCGAATCAAAGAGGCCGCGCGACACCCGAGCCTTTGCTCGCGCTGTCTGACCTCTCTCGCTCGAAACTGAGTTTCTCCAACTGACCCCGGCTGGCAATAACAGAAACTATCCTCCAGGCGGCGACTATATGCGTGTTCAGAAAACGAGGCGAATCGCAAATCGACGCAATCGCGCAGTCGCCATAACGCTAGCGGATAGCTGTCGAATTGAACGGGATATAAAACGAACCCACCCGCTTCGTACATCCTCTCCATGCACCGCCACGTGTCCTCTCTGGTCTGCCGCGCGTCTCCGAACCAGTCCGGCACATCGGGGAAGTGCAGCATGTACAGGTCTGCAAGCAACACATCATACATGGTTTCCCGCAGCTCCTCCAAAACCCAAAAGAATCGTAAGCGGCACCACTATTATACTTTTGATATTGCCATCTGCAGCATGTTTAGGTGTTTAGCAAGACGGCTCTCAATCATATCTTTTTTTAGAGGAAACTGCCATTTTCGATATTTTTCCTACCACCACTACACGCTATACGTTTCACGCACTTTATGCGTTGAGAATGTAGTGTATGGCGCAATTAGAGATATCAAAGAAGTGTACCCTCCTTTAAATAAAAAAGCACGTTAGTGTTGGTTCTGTTGGTCCCCCCCCCCGTTCTAAGAAATAACTATGTACATATCTCCTTTTTTTTTTAAACCATCCGACGGTTATCAAACGTTTTACGTTTCACCGACTGTATATGTTTGAAATGTTTTGGGGGAATAGTTGTTTGTAAGAATGTTCCAAACCTCCGAAAGACAAATAAGCATGTTATGACATAAGTGTTGGTACTGTTGGTACTGAGTGACCACTTTTCTCGGTGTCACGATGGTCGCCAGTCGGCCGCGGCAACGTTTTGAGTAATCGACATTTCATCGTCTCCCGGTCACGCACCCAGATAGTCGGCGCGCAGCTTCTCGCAGCTCAGTCGGTAGGCGTCGAAGGTGGCCCGGCCAAAGTCCACCGGCCACAGCTTGGACGAGACGAACAGGGAGGAACGGGGGATGCCGCACGACTGAAATGAGAAGATATAATTTTCATTTTATAATTACTAGGATTAGTAATTCAATAGATGCCACACGAGTGGAATGTGGAAGGCTTTGCATGTATAGTATATTACATGACCTCACTTTTCATCAGTCGTTCAAAACATCTAACTTCAATCGCGATCGCGAGAAGAGGAAAGAACTATATAACAGGCTGGTAATAACGAATTTTGTTAGAACTCTACCTCTATAGCAATCCCGAGCTCTCGCTCCACTCCATACCGCTTGGCTGTGTCGATCAACCTGCGATTATTAATAAATGATTTTTGACGATCGGAGGTTACCATACCTATACTTGCACTTTCTCAATGCATGTAGCACTGTGTCGTGGTAATAGCCGCCAGAGTGAGTCGTTCCTGAAAGTGGGCGTGGTCAGAGTAGGCGGGGACTAACTATATCAGTATTTGACCGCTTAGGTCCACTGGACTCGTGACGCAAGTGATACAACTGATAAGCAACTCGACGAAGCCTCACCCAATCCGAGCAGTGGAAGCTCCACGCCATTCGAAAGAGAAAGCGAGGGAATGTCACAGAAGTCTGAAAAGCAAACCTTTTGCATCATTAATTGTTGTGTATTTACCTTGACTAGACGACTGCTCGCATTCGAAAACGCCAGTGTTCACCATATTTTCTGAAAAGTGGAATAGTTGAATAAGAAATAAAATACGAAAATAATGCAAGAAGGCGTGAATAAAATGATTACAAAAAATCAGAAAATCAAATTGTGAGAATTCGCCTTCGGCCACTCGCTTAGTCCGCGCACGCGACTCTGCCTGCACTCTTTTATAGCACTCTCTCCGTGTCTCTGACCTGTGCGAAGCGAGAGAGAAACAGGCGGCGGAGTTTGTTTTTTGGTTGCGACTTTAAATAGCTTCGACTCATTAGTTTTCGATCATGTGGGGGCGGTTCGGTCTTCGTTTGATTTGAAATGATCGCCACCACAGACCACGTGAATCAGAGAATGCCAACAGTTTGCTGAGAGAACGCAGGGAGAACCCCTCCCTCTCCTCCCTAATTGACGTCATTAGAGCGGAGAGTGGCTGGACAAACGAGAGAGTATGGGAAAAAGCGGTAATGAGAGATGGACAAGCGCAATGTGTTGCAAATTCTTGCGAAAAAGGGAAGGGAGAAGCTCATCGATCAAAAATAGGGAACGGATGGAAATATTTCAACTCTGAAATATATATGCGATTCCGAAAAGGTTGCAAATTGTTCTTTGCGCGATCACGAACAATTTCTGTCTCTGCTGCACCGTTTTTACACTCTGACTCGGATCGCCTCTCTTTTATAGATACGGTCCAGAGGATCTCTCTCTCTCTCTCTCCGCACTCCGCGCAGACAACACTCTCTCGCCGCTCTCACTGTCTGCGCCTCTCCGCTCCGCCCACTGCTTCTCGCTGCAAAAAGCGCCTGCATCTGCAAGCATGTGCGGCGCACGTGAAGCTTCTTTTTTCCCGAGCGACCACGTTTTGGTGATGAGATAAGTGATATAGTGAAAAGCGGATTCGGACAGATCATGCAGTCAAGTGACGCTGGAATGCAAGATACGAACACACAAGATCAGCCAACGATAAAACATCAAACAGCCGAGGAGCGGTCATGCGGGAGTGAGCGCTTAAGCGAGCTTCGGGGAACCCTTCCCTCCCTCCGCCCTCCCTCTCTCCCTCTCTCCCGTATCTCTCTCTCTCTCTCTCCTTCTCTCTATCGTCCATCCGCCCGCTAGCACATCAGACAACAAAAAGTGCAGGCGCAGCGGGGCAGGGCAGGGCTCGGAGGAAAACAAAACACGCAATCTGATATTCACGTGAATGCACAATATCGATGATCGTAAGTCAAAACGCAGAACGGCAATGAAAACGGTGGACACGACATATTGCGAAAGACATAAACGATGTGGCGACGCCGGTGGTTGCGAGAGAGGGCGGAGAGAGAACAGGGGGGGGGGCAGAGAGAAAGAGAAAGAGAGAGAAGCCTTCCAGAACCGTCGGTGGGCGGGCGCTCTCTCACGCATACACACAGTGCCGTATTCGAAGCCTCCCAGCGGCGGCGACAGAGAAATGAGAGAAAGTGTGCGAGTCTAGTGAGGCGAGACATTTCCCCGGCGGCAAGGCAAAACAAAAACAAAGTTTATAATAGTATTTATTTCTATTCACTCACTTTTCACACAAAATATAGATTATACCCACAATAGCACTAGCGACTAACACGTGTGTGAAGAAAGATGAGAGTTGAGATCCGGATGACATCATCTGTGACGTCATTGGGGCTTCTAGAATCTGAATCGCGGCGGCTCCCTATCTGCTGTGGAGGGCTTGGAGGAGACCGGTCGTGTGGGCGGTGTCACTTGCGCTACCTACAAATAGCGAATGTAGTTATTATAATATCCAGGTGTTCAATAGGAAAATAGTAAATTGGAAATTACTTTCATCAAAGTTGAGCTAGAGAGCTCAAATTTGAAAATGATATGGAGGAGGAGTATCCCGACAAACGCTTGGAATTCGATTTTTGAATTTGGCTCTGGATACGGTGTTTCGCATAATTTCTTCATCATTTCTCGTTTGTCTGACCGACCATCGATCATTGCCGTACCGTGAAAATAAGGTACCCTATACATAAAATGTATTCTATTAATGCATGCGAATACGTTTCAGCAGCTATGTTTGAAGGAATATTCGATTATTTATTTCAATTACGATTGGGCCAAAGTTACTAGTTACTCGCGTTAGCTATGAACATAAATCTAATTTTCTATCAACGTGGATGTAGAATGTAGAAAGTTAATTCTTCTACATACTTGTAAATACGTTTCAGCGCATACGTATCAAGAGTTTTGTTGAGAAAGGTTCAATATGAGGTGTGATCATAACTTAACATTAGTATACTCATACAGTCCAGGGAGTTCTTACCACCACCACTCCGCTCGTACACCACGCATTTGAAATTTGCGCGCGCGCGAAACTACGAATTTGAATCGGATCGCGTGCTCTCGATGTCTATCGATTTTTGAACCGTCTCACACTCTCTTCACTCTTGCGCTCTCTAATGGCGACAACTGATTTGCCCGCCCACCGTACCTTTATGGGCATGATGCGTCCTCCCATCGCGCCGCGCACCGACGCATTGATGTGAGACTGCACGTGGGCAGAATACGACACCTGACAATACAAAATACACTATGCTCAATCTATTTCAAATGTACGGACTCCATGTGCGTGGTGGATGGAATATTCAATCGAAAATGGATATCACATCCGCAAAAACCCGATACGCTTTAATCTTTCATATCGCATATCGGCTTATCCCGCTGAGAAATGTCTCTCTTTTCTTTTCCAACGCACCTCTGATATGTTTGGCGGTCGGTGCTTTCTGATCATGGCTGATTCGTAGGTGACTTTTCTCTTGCGGTTGGAGGTGGGCGACTCGCAGGCGGAGGCAGGCCTGAAATAACTCACTGTACATTTTTGCCCAAACTGGAATATACGGTTCTGATACGTTTCATTAAAGTGTTTTAATGTTCAATTATAAGTTATGTCAATTGTTTCTTGATTAGCTTAGACAGTTTAAATGAAAAATACGAAGTCTCCACCCACAGTGACTGTTCTTCTATCGGAGTCCCGGCCAGTTCCACCTCTCCGGATTCGAAAGACGTTCTTCTTGTCACGCTCTGAAAAAGTTCGTTACACAAAGCTGTGCGTCACACAAACCTCTTTCGAGTCCTGCCGCTCGATCTTCTTCCCGACGACCTCAAAAGATGGCTCGGATTCCAAGCGTCCCTCTCCCACTTCCGCCTTCTGCTCCTTCTCCTTCTCCTGATCCATCATAGAGTGGCTGATGTTCACCACCAGATCCTGAAATGTTGTAGTAGAGAAATCATTATGAGAATGAGACTGTAACTGAATAGAATTATGAGAATGAACTGAATGGCACCACGGGAACCACGCAACCAAGTCACTATTTGTGAGCAAACCTCGGCAAACTTCGAGTATGTTATGAGGGTCTGCAAATGTGGCAACATAGGCATGAACAATGGATTATTGTTCTTTTTGTTGTTACCTGTACATGCATGATGATGTCAGTCACCATGCGCTGCCGCAGAATCTTCCTCTCCAGTGGATCCAGGGCGGCGATATCTGGAATATATAGTTTTATTCTAAATCGCGCGCTATGTTCAGAGAGGGGACGTAGAGAATACGCGGCAGGTGCGAACCAACCGGCAGACGGTTCGAGTATCTATTTGTGTAAGCAATGTAGATTTAAAAAAAACTATGGATCTTTCTGCTATAACCGAAGCTGCTATCCGACGCGTCGGCTATATAATAGTTTGTCAGATCGATACTTTTCACTCACTCGATGGATAGGGCGAGTCGGACCGGCCAAGCAGCTGTAGAAGGTGCCCGGCCAACCGGCGGAACTGTAATATGATAGTAGACATGGAAGATGGTGGTTAGATTGACGAGTCGTTCGAGTAGTTTAGCGCTATTTGAAGACGATTTGAAGCGGTTGAAATGCAAACTGAAAGGCGTTTTTCGAAGCATTTCTGAACTGGTTTGAGGTTTGAAGAAATGATTGTTGGTCACACTACCTCCATCTCCGCGTCTTCCATCTGCCTCTTCGTGTTGCAGTGCCGGCAGGACAGCGGGGTGGAGGGTGTTGAACGGGGAACAGAACTCCTGAAAACAGTAGTTTAGTAGTTCACTGACATCGAGACTCCCATTTTCAAAGCACGAACGGCGGTTCACAGCGAACATTTCTCCTGTTCAATGAGATTTCCTTTGAAAGTACTCACACTCGCTCTCCACTGCCCGACTCGAGTCGGTGTCTGATATTGTCCAACTCAGCCATTTGTTCATTGAGCGTTTCCAAGTCCAGCTCTGCCTCCACGCTGTTCTCATGATCAGCCACGTCGATCATCATCGGCCGCCGCGACAGCTCCTCGTCGTCCGACTGCAATGGAGGAGTGTGAAGTCGAAACAATGCAGTAACCTACCTCATGCCGCAACGCGGACTCGTCCCTGCTCATCCTCTCCTCTTTTGACTCCTCGTCCTCCTCCTTGGTGATGCTGAAGATGATCTCGCTGCTGCTAGGCTCCGTCTCCTCGAGGATGTTCTCCAAGGGCTTGGGGGTGTCAATCTCCTCTGGTAGGGGGGACTGCGCGGTCTCGAGCTCATCTACATGCATCACATCGGGTGTGTCCACACAGTCGTGATAGTCCGTTGAAGGCACACAAGCCGCCGTGACGATTGGTTCGTCTTCGGGATGACCATCCACGTACTCGGACTGATCATCGGTCATGATTCGCGGAAGGGTGCGCTTTTTTGCTGGTTCAACGATAGTATCTTCATTCGCAGGGTCGTCCACGTTCTTTTCCTCGACTGTCACGAACGATGCTTGACTTTCAGGCGGTGTCACATTCATCTCAAATGGTTTCGAAGTCGTAGGCTCAGCTTCTACACCCGCGTGGTGGACTGACTCAATTGGCTCCTCCATATCGTTCTGCTTCTCATCCGTCTTTCCTTCCGCAGTGTCGTCCATGGTGTAGGTACTCTCTACAGCATGGTGAGCTTTCTCGCTGTCCTCACTATCCTTCGGTGACATCCACCCCTTCCCCTCTGCCGTTACGTCCATGGTAAATCCAGCTCCACCTGATGGTGGGAGATCAACCGATTCTTCCAGACTCGCCTGAGCATCAGACTGTTCGGGTGAAGATTTTGATGAATGAGTAGCATCAGACTTCTCTTCGGAAGTTTCATTGTCAACCGGCACCACCCAGCTCTCTCCGTCGGCGGTCACATTGATCATGAATGGCACTGCAGAAATCGCGGTCGGGTCAGCTGGCTCCTCCGAATCCGCATCTTCCTGTGCTTGAGATGTCTCGTCCTCATCTCCAACTGGCACCATCCAGCTCTCCACAGGCGCTGTGACGTCGAGCACGAACGGCTTCTCTTCCTCAATAGGCAATATTGCCGTGCCGACGACTTCAAGAGGCGGCTTCTCAGCAACGGCTGCTGTGTCGGATGCAGGTGCTTCCTCGTTACCAGCGCGAATCTCACAGCTCTCCGCGGTAAGAACGTCTTCCACTGTCGGTTCCTCAGCGTCACCCTTGACCGCCTCTGTCGACTGAAAGCTCATAGCCGAACACTCCTCTTCCACTGCTTCTTCATCGTTTTCAGCAGGCACTTCCCACGTTTTGGCGGGTGTGATAAATTCTTTTGCGGCCTTCTCATCAGCAGTCATATTGGGATCAGTAGTGTCATCAGAAGCGGCGGGCACTTCCCATGATTCCGCAGGCTTGACTACGTCTTCTTTTGTCTCGTCACTCTCAACGTTATCAGCAGCCGACTCAAGATTCTTTGCGGGTTGGACTTCACGACTCTCTGCTGTCGCTCTTGGTACTGGCTCTGTGTCATCGCTCTTCTTTTCAGCGCTCGACTGTTCTGTTGTCGATTTAGCAGAGATGTCCCACGATTCGGAAGGTTTGACGTCCGCAGCTTCCGACTTGTCAGAAGTTGTGAAAGACGGCTGGGAATCTTCCGCATCACTTTCGACCACATACGTATCTGAGCTCTCCTTTCTCGCGGATGTAGCTTCCAGAGCATCATTCTCTGACGGCGGCGCATTTTCGTGTCGATACTTCTCCGGAATAGCATCGTCCATCTTCACACTCACGGACTGGCAGATCTCTTCATCCACGGGAGCAGCTTTCGTCTCCACAAGCAATGACTCCTGTACTGCCACCTTCTTCACTTTGACACCTTCCTCCGTGCCGATCTCTACAGCTGTCTCCGCATCGCTCTCCTTGTCTTCGACTGCCGACTGCGGCGACGCAGGCTTCTCCGGATCGTCCGGGATCTCGGAAGACGCGACCGATGGCGACTCCTCCTGAAACAATGAGACATTGATAAAGCGGACAGAGAAGTTTACGAGAACCCTGTTTCGGACCACACGCAAATCAGCTTGAATTCTACCTCCAGCTTGTCATGTCTAGGCGAATGCGTTGCGGTCATAACGAAACCAACAATTGAGACCTGAAAGGTGAGATGCAAAGAGTCGAATGTGCGAACGCACCTTCTGTCCCTCCGCCTCGATCTGCTCGTTTCCGATGAGTGTGAATTGCACGTGGTCACACGACGGGTCCACCGCATGCGTCACGTCGATCGCCTTGCCTGCAACAATGTTTACACGTTGTTTTTTTGCACACTTCGATTTTCATCGAAACCATTCTAGGCGTGACGCTTTAGATTGGATGTTGTAGATCAGATACATTGATATTTTTATTTGCAGTGATGATCCCACATGTTTTCGATAGCACCACATGCTTCTCATTGCTCACGTGCAACATTCACGCAACTCAAACCCTTGATGAAACGTATCCGCATTTCCCACCTGTCATCAACTGCTTGATATGCTGGGGCGCGGACGAGTCGGGGCGGGGGATGTGGTGCAGCAGCTCCTCTTCTGAACGTGAACTGTGTTCAAAGAGATAGAATTCAAAGGGATATAAATTGTTTCCAGCGGTATTTACATAGTATGGTGTATGTAACAGTGATTTGAATGTGTCCAACTTCCGTTCGACTCCATCACTCCACATCTCGAGACAAGACTCCCACCGTCTTCGGTGAGCTGGTCGCTGTTGGTGAAGCTCCTGTTCATCTGCCGCAGCGGCTCCTCCTCCTCAACGATAGTGCCGTAGCTCTGTGATATATGGAACGTATTGAATAGGACTTTGGGCCTGTTATGAGCTTCCATCATCAATTTGCGGGATTTGCTGGTCAGTGGCTATTATCGTTTGATGACAGGTGTTTTTGACGTCAGAACCACTCACATTTGGCCGCGTTCCGGCGCTCATCTTCTGTACTTGCTGCTGCAGACGAAGGATTGACTCGTTCGCCTGCAAAACACGGTTCTCACACCCATTCAGATTTTCTGCCGCTCTCCTATCCAATCGTAGTTCCTGTAGACCTAAAGTTCCTATTCGTACGTTCCGTCTACTTCCTATCCGCCTGCTATCAACTCCCATACCTTGCTGAGCTTCTCGCGCAGCTCGTCCCTCTCCCTCTCCACTGTCTTTGCGTGTTCCTCCGCTTTCGCCAGCCGCTCTTCCAGCAGGGGAACGAAGGACTGAAAATGATCTCTGTGATTTGTATGGTGATTTCCATACCGTCTCCGAGATGCCGCTATCCACTCGCGTCGACCTTTGTTGCACTTCCACGTACTGCGGCGCGACAATTCCATTCTGAATGATACTATTTCATAAGTTCTTTGTTCATAAATTCAACACTCACGACCTATAATATAACGAACCGTCACGAAATCTCATGATCATTTTCTCGATTTGTAAAAGAATTGGATTTGATTTGATTAATCTCTTACCCCACTCAACGCACCTGATAGCTTATTACCTTCTCGTCACTGTGGTGATTCGTCTTCTCTCCCACTGTCATCTCCGTCTTTACCGGGGCTGCCGCGACTGCTTGGATCGGACGCAACTCCATCCTCTCCTCCACATCTGTAGAAGGTCGCTGAAAATATTGGTAAATTATAAATGGTAAACATTAGTGTTGGGCAGGATTAATCCAAATTTGGATTAATCGTGGATTAATCGGATTAATCGGATTAATCCGAATCTTAATCCAAAATCTTAGAAATTTCGGATTTCAGATTAATCCGAAATCCAAAATCCAGTTTTTTGGATTAATCTACTCGTTTACAAATTGTTAAAATAATGTTGTTTTAAATGATGAAATTTCACTTTATTTGAGCTTTTAATCTATAACGGCGCCTTTGTAACTTTACAGAAACATCAAAAACACCAAATTATACTATTAGTAAGGCATAAAGATGCCAAAAAGACAATGTAAAACTTGGATTAATCCAAAATCCAAAGTTTGGATTAATCTGAAAACCAAAATCCAAAAATTTTGGATTTTGGGTTAATCCAAAACCCGAAATCCACAATTTTGGATTACGGATTAATCCAAAATCCAAAACCCTGAATATCTGGGATTTTGATTAATCCAAAATCCAAAATCCAACTCGGATTAGGATTTTGCCCAACACTAGTAAACATGAAAATGCGAGCACATCTTACAAAACACACCGTGTTTCTGCTCTTTCACCTGACAGTTGTGCTGTATCAAGTGGTTAAAAAGATGATTACTTCTAATCACAATAGTTTATAGATTTGTATTAAGTATTGAATGACTCACCTCTTTCTCCGCCACGTCACTTGTCTCGCCGGATGATTTGTCGGTGCTGGTTGATTCATCCTTGTTCGCTTTCCCGTTTTTGTTAATCGAAGGCAGTTGGGCGTTCTGATGATGTATGCATGTGTCAAATCGATAAAGTACAGACGATTGTTGTTTGAATTCTGTACGTTATTTTACTCTGAGCGTGAAACGTGAGCGGTACAATAGTGTTTTCAGTTGTGATTTGTTTCAAAACTTGCTCATAAACAATTGAAACAACATCGTAGGACATCTAATTAAAGAAGGACGTGGAACGTAAGATCAGAAATAAAGGTTATACCAATCGGAGTCGCGCCTATGGCGCTCTGCCTTCTAAACAGAGCAAACCCGGCGCGCATCACATGCTGGCGCCGACTTGGGAGATGAGATGTGTGCTACCGTATATTGCTACTTACGGAAGAGACAGACAGACAAACTGTTTTCTGTATATTAGGATATATTTTTAATCCTCACTTGTACATGATGTATGACCAGTCCGAATATGGGCTCGAGTGCTCCGAAGAGCCAGTGGTTGGGCAGACCGGCGCGATCGAACTCGGAGGAAAGCACGTTCACCTATAGTTATGGGCATATGAGTTCCCAAACCAAAGCTTCGCACTCACCTTTTCCGAGATATCTTCCGGTGACACGGCAGATTGTTGCAGCGATTTCTGAAATGAGCTTTGTTTTGAGGGAAACATAGAGAAACTGAGAGAGAGGGGGGAGAGAGAGAGAGAAGGGAGCGAGCGAGAGAGAGACCCACCGTCCCCCTGCTCCACCTGCCGACCACCTCTCGTGTCTTGGTCGCCTCAACTGCCAGTTCAGCTGCACCGTGCAGAACGGGAAGGAGCAGCTCCACTTGCGAACACAGCGACTGCAATTCGATTAGAGTGTGTGGGTCGACATTAATGATGTTCAGAAAGATTAACATTAAAATTGTGCTTGAAACGTATGTTAGAATGCGAAGAAGAGACTGCAATGAGAGTGTATACGAATCGTAAAGAACAAGGCATTGTTGATTTTCTGATTCGTTAGCATATAAATTGAGCTTGAAACGTATGTGCTACATGTTTTTAGGGTAAATATGTACGTAAGCATACTGTATACATAAGAGTTCCGTGCGTTTGGAATTTTCAAATTGGTTTTCATATTAAATGTAACTGAAACGTGTGTGCGACATATTTATAAGTGAAACAGAAAATAGGCAAGTACGGTATACAATAGAGTTTCTAGCATTGGAAATTTTCAGCATTGTTGTCATATAAAATGCGCTTAAAACGTGAAGCTTGGTTATGGTTATATTGATCATATTACGCTTGGTTATAAAAGAGCTCCGACGTGAAAAAAATTAACAATCAGCGAACGCGTTATCACATAAAAAAAAGCGGAACTACAACATGTTACCCCAATTCCAAATGTTTAGAATGTTTGAACCGCTATGAGGCGGCATCTTGCCATTTAGCTCTGAGATGACTTCATTCACTCGCCGACCCTCGCTCACGCGCGGTTCACTGACTCTACTAACAAGTGTGTATCTTTCTTTTTTCCTTCCCTCCCCCACCCCCCCCCCCCTCTTTCTCTCTCTCTCTCTCTCTCTCTCTCTCTCTCTCTCTCTCACCTTTCCCTTTAGATTCCCTACTGACTCGTACTGACATGACCCACCCGGACACTGACCCCACCCAGTTGGAGCTTGATCTCAAGTGGCTCGACTACACCCAGGACGAGGTACCGCCCATTCTGGCTCCGCCCACTCTTGTCTCTCTTAGATCACACTCGTGCAGACGGCGGACACACAGTCGGCGCCCGTCACCAGCCACGCCCCATTGAGTCACGCCCCCTCTGATGATTCTCCCTGCGACCTCGAGCTGCCGAGCGGACTCAAGATCAGCGCCAAGGTATACGGTCATTTGGGTTATACGTTCATTTGGGTTACGGTAGACTACTGTACACCAACCGCAGGTGCCGATTCACCTGCTTCGCAAGCACCCGGTGCGCACCTACCACGGCATGGTGCACATCGACGGACGCGGAATTGGTACGGTACATTAGGAATACGGTAGCCTACAGTAATCTGGATATACTGTACTTTACAGTCTCGCCGGCGCAGTACAAGTTCAAGTGTGTGGCGTCGCGGCAGAATGCGCGGGCGATGAAAGCGAGGGGATCGAGTGGAGTGATCCAGCCCGGACAGACTGTCGGCATCAAGGTCTCTCTCTCTCTCTCTCTCTCTCTCTCTAATGTCACACTCTCTAGGTTATCATGACTGGCAGCGCTCTGCGCGGCTCCCGTCCCTACCTCCTCATCGACAACTGCGAGTACAGTCTGCACTTTGTCCCGGAGAGAGAAGCGCCCGGTACGCACCGCCCCCTAGAGCCCGGCCTACATTGAGAACTAGAGCGTCCGCCCGTCCGCCCGCCCGTCTCGATTCCCGATGAGCTGCCGCGTCAGCTGCGCGAGTATCTACTAGGTGGCCCCGCCCCCGCCGACCACGCCCCTTCCGGCGCTGTGCCCGTGCGCTCGATGCTGTACGAGAAGGTAACGTTGCGCGATTTCAAAACGGATCGACTAGACAAAGCTATATAAATATTAAGGTTATGATTACAAACACGATTAAACTAATACAAATGATCTGCAGGTTCATTCGACCGTCCTGCAGTGTTACGTGGAGCTCGGAGATTGGGCGCGTGAGCAGCTGCACAAGAGTGTCAAAGAGCGCCGCCACACCGACAACAAGCCGTTCACCATTGGTCGGTTATTGACTGATTATCGATTGATATTGATTTTCAGACGCGGCGTTCTGCGACCTGGTGATGCTGCGCGTGATGGCGAGGATGCAGTTGGAGCAGGAGAAGGAGAAGGAGGAGGAACAGAAGTCTGTCGCCTACTCTGTCACCGCCCGCACTGACTAGCACTTGTCGATAAATTCTTGGATGTGCCTCGTTGTATCACTGTATAAAGCGGGAAACCTGTCACGCCCCCGAAGCCCCGCCCACCTGAATGTTCTCGTCCTGTCCATCGCGCATCATTGCCCGTAGACGAGCGATCAGCTGGTGTTCTCCCCTCTCGGCCAATCGACGCTCGCACTCACGCTCGATCTCCTGCAATAGACATAGATCTTCTAGAAATGCGCGTCCACCAGATTTTGGCCTGATGAATTGCGCGTCGGAGAGAGGAAGAGAGAGAGAGAGAGAGAGAGAGAGAGAGAGAGAGAGAGAGAGAGAGAGAGAGAGAGAGAGACGGGAAACCTACAATCATGCGATGACTGAACGGCACGTCGAGCGCAGCTGCGAGTTGCTCGAAAATGTCCGAGTATGTGTGCACCGGCCGCCGCAGCATGCTGAAAAGTGTGCTATTAATTTGTATCATGTTTGAGTGAGATGCATAATCGAGATTAGATACGAAACGACCGCTACACATATACATTCACGATGAAACGTACGTCCGAGAAGCAGGCACGATATTCTCATCTACTCATCAACATATTACCTGTGTTATTCGCTAGTTTGTGAGTTCATTTCGTTCATGAAATTGCAGAGCAGGTGAAGAATTTGTGCCACTGTACAGTGCTTTTAAAAAGTATCCACTTGTGAATACAGACGGGTGAGCGAACACGATATTTATACTCATACATACTTTACCTAGATTTTTTTTGTTTTCAATTTTGTTTATTATCTCAATCTCATACTTACAGCAAACAATATTGCCGGCACAACTTGCTTGATACTCATATGAGTTTTGTAAAACGTATTCTCTAGTAAATACAGGTAAGTTGTAGTTTTGCGTCTTGTGTTAAAAATCTGTACTTCGAGTACTTCGCATTATCCTCACTACACAGCTATCGCTAATACTGCCTCAGTGAAACGTAACGAACGTAACCTTCATGTTCCCGAAAACGTATATCTGACCCACCTGTCGTTGTGTTTTCTCACCGCTTCCGCCACAGCCGAGATGAACACACACATTACTCGAGTGTCTGGAGAGACCTGTGTTGATTGATTATTGATTGTTTATTGATCGATCGCACCTGTGGCGGGTACATGGACGGTGATCGCTGAATCCGCGGTAGAAACTCGTCGTCATATCGCCGGTAGTAGGGCTGAGATGGTCCCCAGGCCTCGCGGCTGTTAGAGGACCATCTGAAAGGGTGGGGTGGAGGAGAGAGAGAGAGAGAGAGAGAGAGAGAGAGAGAGACTCACCCCACTTCTCCACTCGGCTCCCGCCTACTCCACCCGTTCGACTCTTTCCGCCGCATCTCCCTGCAGATACACGTACATACAACATACATGATACATATATACATGTATATACATACATGTATATGTATATACATATATGCGATACGTTTCAGTGGATCTTTGATTGCACGATCGCTAACATATTTCAATAGTTCATTGGCATCAAATAGTTTAGTATTTACTTATTAGTATTGCATAGCAGAGGTAATATTATTTCACTCTCTTTCACCGTTTTCATCCAATTTCATGTATTTGTCGTCAACTTCACCTCTCAAATGCACACATCAACTCTTTACTTGTAATCCATTTAATCCTCGTAACCCACATCTACATCACTAGTCACTAACATATATTTGTCGTAATCGTAAATAAAACTATGATTAATACATTAATTTGTTTATATATTATATTTGTCGGTCGCAACCCTACTCGGCCTTACCTTCACCTTTGGGGCCTAAGCCTATCAGGATCACCTCAGTTGTAAGGGGACCATCATGTAAGGTGACCATTAGATATCAGATACCCACATCAACTTGGTCTTTACCTTTACCTTCCTTCTCTTTTGGGGCCTAAGCCTAGGCTCAGTTGTAAAGGGACCATCATGTAGGGTAAGGGGACCAGTTGAGATACCCACATCAACTCGGCGTCCCTCCGGGCCACTTCACTCTGTAGGCGCACCACACGCTGCAGGAGGTGGTTGCTGGCGGTACCCACGCGACGGGGGGTAGAACCTGCGAGGGAAGGAGTCAGAGAGAAAGAGAGAGAAAGAGAGAGAGAGAGAGAGAAAGAGAGAGAGAGAAAGAGAGAGAGAGAAACGCACGTTCCATGTCGTTCTCGCTCGCCGTGCTGTCCTTTCTCCGCATGGGAGGCGCATCCGGCAGGTCTGTCACTGAAATCTTAGTTGTACGTTTCAGTTTGAAGATATATCCTTTCCTGCAATATATCACTCAACCCAAGCAGCCCTTGAGAAATATTTATTTATACATACATGTAACTGGCCGAACCACCTTTTCTCCACCCTCTCGTGCATTAATTAAAGTCCTCTCCAATTCTCTAGGAGCACTATTTGTGCGCAAGCACGTTCTATACATTGTGGCAAATAATTTACGAGATCTTCATCATGTTTGATGACTAGGGCATCGATCAGGGATTGCTTTCGTATGTTCCAAATTGCGTTGTTTGCGCGCGATCGGTGCGAAACCGCCATGGCGCGCGAATAGTGCGGAGCGATTTGAACTGGAGAATTGGCGGGGACTTACTGTTCTCCTGAATTGATGTACATGTACGTGTCAGCAATCTATCATAGCCTACGCTTTCATCATCAATGACAGAAATGTCATCCTGCAACCAAACACAACGCAACACTCTTTACCTTTTAGATCCAGAGCGATCTACAATTTTCATGTACGTTTCAGCCTTTAATAATATCCTACAGTCACTTTCCAAGTCAATTATGTGTTCTTTTTAACAACCATAGCCAACTCACCACTCTCCGTTCTCAGAGCCTTTGACCCTACCATGTCGTGTACCTATGTACCGCGATACAGTATTCAATATACAGCATACAGTATATTATGCCCCACCCATTGCTCTCCCTGCCCAGCAGTCTATTTCAATGATGTACGTTTCAGCAACCACCCCCAACACGTGTGTCTTCCATAGATGTCCGGATGTCCCCCACCTACCACTCCCCGCCTTGCCGAGCAGTCTATTTACAATGATGTACGTTTCAGCACTAGATCATAACATACTATTGCTTTCATCGTCAATTCCATACTGTTAATGGTATTTTTCAAAGATAAATAACCGATATTTCATCCTCTGACTACAGCAAAATGTCATTTTCATCGCCAATGACACATGGGACTGCCATGGATTTCCTCCACCCAACTCTATCCACATGTCTCCCCCACCTGCCGAACAGCCCCTCTGACCCTACCTTATCGTATACCTATGTGCCACAGTACAGTATACAATATACAGAATACAGCATACAGTATACAGTATACACCGTCTCCCCCACCCACCACTGCCCGCCCTGCCGAGCACCCGGTCCCTCTTCGGTCGGGCGGCGCTCACAGCCCGCAGGTTGAGCCGCTTCTCGCGAGATGCGGGGCGGGACGAGGGCTCGATGCGAGTCTGAAAAGCTTGGTAACGGTAGAAGGTAAAGGTATCCCCCGATTCAAAAGATTCGCGTAAATCATTATAAGACAGATGCGCTTCTGCAAACACGACATGATGGTGTTTGTATGGAAAATGAGAATCACTAAATTCAGATTCTTCTTTCCTTTGTTAATACGTTTCCACTCACTCCCAGAACAGGCAAGACCGGCTGTTGTGGTTGACTGACTGCCGGCGGGGTGTAGCCGTGGGTAGAAGATAGAAGAGGGGGAGGGCCGAACATGGAAGGACGCGGCTGAATGGAAACGTGTGAGCACTCTCCATCCAGTGTGTTATGGACAACATCGAGAAACTTGTTCAATGTTGCAGAGGTTTCGAAAAATATCAACATGGGAGGACGCTGCTGGAAAGAGTGCAAAGTGTATCGTTTGTTGGATTTGTTTCACAATCTTTTTTTTTAATTTATGGTACTTTCAACAATTTATTATGGGCAACCACCGGTGTACTCGATCAATGCTGTACATATTGAGGATGATAAACATATAACAATTGACTATTGACATTCTAAAACTCTGACACGGTACGTTTCAGACATGCGTTATGAACAACAGCTATATTACATTCTACATACTACAGCATACATTCTCGTTCAATGTGTGAACTGTTCCAGTCATAAACAATGGATTTGAAAATGAAAGTTGGTATGCATTGCACAGACACAGTACGTTTCAAGCTTGTGTGATATGACTAACATGACCTGTGTCTTCAATCTGCTCATTGAGTGAGAGAGACTTCTAATTGTAAGCGAACTATTGAAATAGCGGTCTAGCGGTGAAATACGCGGCTGAAAAGCGTTGATGTTGATACGTTTTAGCCGTGTGTTACGAGTTACGAACAACAGCTGCATTTTCGTTCAATGTCGTTTTTGTAGGGTAAAAAATCTAAACAATGGACATATAGGGTAACTCCCATTTTCACGGTACCCAATTATCTCGGTCGACCCAGACATGAACCAGACAATGAGAAAATGACGTCAAAAAATAGCGCTTTTTGATGTTTCCGAGCTCAATCGAGCACTTTCCCGAAAGAAAATCACAATTATCGAGCCGACAATCTGTTCGTAGTACCCAGAGGTTCACTCTCCCGAAGTTTGAAATTTTTCGGTTGAGTTTGAACAAAGTTATTAGAGAAACACTGAATCACCTATTGAAACTATGAATTTTTTTCATGATTTATAAATTCTGGAGAAGCGATATTAACAAAAGCGAGCCGACAATCGCTAGCGAACAGTGACAGCATGCCTCTGTTCGAAGGACAAAAAATAGAAAGTTTCTGAACGAAGTCATTAGCTCCGGAAAATGCTCCGATCTGCCTCATTTGACTTGCAAATGACCCTCATTTCCCTAAAATCAGACCGCCAAGCGCGCGAATTGCGCGGTTGAATGATCCCGCGCGGACCGATAGCGCCACCAAATGCGACGAAATGTCTGGAAAATATGCGGCGAATGAACAAGCGTACCGTGAACGGGGGGAATACCCTATAGTGTGCACATGACGCGGTATGTTTCAGCCTTGTCATATTAACAACAGCGACATTCTCGTTCAATGTTGCCTGTGACATCTTTTCCATAAACAATGGATTTGAAAATATATGCACAAAGTTGATATGCACAGACGCAATACGTTTCAGGTGTGTGTGATATGACGAGCATGCCGTGTATTTTCAATCTCGTTATCTCTTGTGTCTAAAGGGTAAAGGTGTGGTCAGTCTCTTCGAAAGCCATTCGGGAGTGTTTCGAAGGCATAGCTAGGCATTCCGAAGTGTTCGGGAGTGTTCGGGAGTGTTCCGAAGGCAATTCGGGAGTGTTCTGAGGGCGATTCGAAAGGCAATTCCGAAGTGTTTCGGAGGCATTCGGGGGTGTTTCGAAGAGACTGATCGCTACTTAAGGCGTGGTCAGTCTCTTCGAAAACCGTTTCCGAAGTAGTTCGAAGTAGTTGGAGGGCATTCGCAAGTAGTTTGAAGTGGTTTGAGGCATTTTGGGAGTAGTTGGGAGTAGTTGCAAGGCAAGTTGGGAGGCGTTTTGCAAGGCATTTCGGAGGTAGTTGGAAGGCATTTTGGCAGTAGTTTGAAGAGACTGACCGCTACTTTAACTGCAAAATAGCAGCCCGTCTTTATCTTCGATACCCGAAACGCGACATCATAGACAGTGTGTTTCGAAGGTATTTCGAAGGGCACTAACCTCTGGACGAAAATACCAGAGTTCAATTATAGAACTTGCTCTTTCATATTCTATTCGGAGCGAGAAAACCTACGGCCATCTAGCCATTTTAGGTGCTTACGTTTTTATGAGTGATATCGAATTGTACGTGTCATAATCATGTTTGCGATTTCGAATAAACATTTGCTTCTTTTATTATGAACCTCTCTCACCTGGCTGGCAGTGGCGTCGAAGATCATCATCTGTCCGCCCAGCCGGATCTCGTCTCCGTGACGAAGCTCACACTAGGAGGGAGAGAATCTCTCTCTCTCTCTCTCTCCTTCTCTCTCTCTATCTCTCTCTCTCCTTCTCTCTCTCTATCTCTCTCTCTCTCTCTCTCTCTCTCTCTCTCTTTACAGCTAGAACAATCACATCATTACAAAGTGACACTTCGAACATCGCTCGATTCACTAATCGGGCCTCCCGGGAACGCGACGCTATACAAAAATACAAAAAGGGAATATTAAAAAGTCAGAGCGGCTATCGCTCATTTATTTTGTGTACGAATCCGTGTTGATTGCTCCCACGGCGCTGACTTTTCGTCGGAAAAAATAGAAATTCGAGTTTTCGCAGGGAAAAAGGTGGGAATGGGGGATACGGTATGCATCAAATCAAATGATACAGACGCGTCACACGACAAACATCAACATTTCCAAAACAATAAACAAACAGGTAAACAACCGTACCTGTCCCCTGACTTTTCTGCCGTTGACTTGTGTTCCAGAGAAGCTGTGATCGAGTAGCCAGAACGTGCCGGTAGACGGGTTGTATTCAATGGAGACGTGCAGAGGGGACAGGGTAGAGTCCTGCAATTGATGTTCAAATTAGTAAAGGTAAAGGTAAAAGTATAGCCCCTCCGATTCAAGAGATTCACTCTGCGGATGGAGTCGAAGGAGGTAAGCATCTCAGTTCAAATTAGTATTTTGTTCAAAAAAAGCAAGTAAAAATTGGTCTTCCTACACGTTTGAAGTGAATAATATTAAAATGCTTGAAAAATCCTTTTCCCCAATCACTTTCGTTAGAAGTTTCAATTGCGATACACTTGTGATCATGGAATTGACTAGTTTTGAAAGAACGCGTTTTTGACAAGAATCCGAAACGTATCAAAATGTCAATTGAGCTACTCGAAATGTTGATCAAAACGTTCACGCTCACGTTAGTGCTCTTCCGGGCCTCTGAGTGTTGTAATAATATTACTGCTAGTATTTATAACTATTATCAAGAAAAAAACGTTTTCACAGTATGACGAAAGACAAATGCGAAATTCTATGCATACTGAACTTTGAAGTGAGACATGTTAAAATGTTAAAACGCTTCTTGTGCATTTGAACATACCTGTAATGTGACATCGCAATCTCTTGTCCCTATGGTCGTGTGCTGTGAGAGGGAGATGACGTCGGCCGAACGCTGTCGACGCAACATCACCAGTCACCAGTCACCAGTCACCAGTCACCAGTCACCAGTCACCACGCACTGAACGAGACGGTAAGCTAAACTTTCGGAAACTTCGAAAATGGTCTTGGTATCAGGACTCATAAAATATTCTATCGAAAACCAAGATTGTAAATTTCGAAAACACCAAGATTCAACATTGCAAAACTACTACAAAGATCATCGATACGCGCAAGAAACAGGAAATTACTGATGATTAAAACGCGAGCGGATTAAGTTTGCGGCGTGAGTGTGTTGCATAAATACGGGAATCACGATAAGGCATGCAACCGCGTTTCCAAGCAGAAATCTGCACACTGAACACGCAAACAACATTAATAGTATATCGATAGCAGTAGATCACAGTTTCAAATCATTCAGAATAATACGGGAAAACATATTTCTGTAACCGCTTTTCATGCAACATCGCGCATTCAGGAAGAAAATTAATATTGCAGTTTAACACACAAACAAATAGTGGCTCGTTAGTAGTGTGTGGACTGTAGATCACAGCTTCACATCATTCATTCATTCGCAGCAATGCGTAATACGGATTATCGTCGCGGTCTCATTTGCTCATTTGCAAGGCTGGTAATAGAATGCTAAGATCCGTCGATCCGGAAAGACTTAATCCTAATGGTTCTGGACTACTCATTAACAATCAAAGGATTACCGATTCACTATAATATCATTTGTACTAGCGCATTGTATTGGAAATTTGAAGCGTGAAAGACGGAAGACGAACTATGGCTACAATAAATATATCCTATCAGAAAATCAGAAATGCAGAGGCGCAGTCATCAGTGCACTGAGATTGAAAGAAGCCTCAGAGGCAGCAGAGGTAAAAAAGAGGTATCTCCGGAGACCGGTTGAGATGACATTCAACACAACTACGTAATAGCAGATAAAAACGTGTGCAAATGGCAAACAGTGAATAGACTGTATTGAAAGACGTGTCCTTTCAAATTGGATAATTGATTCAATCGCTGAAACGAACACGAAAGTTTGCTGCAAAAAGTGAGTGAGGGAAGCTTTCGAGAATGTATGTATGTGGTGAGAATAAACAAGCGTTGCGGGGTCTCTCTCTCTCTCTCCCTTTCCGGTATCCTTGGTAACTGAACAGATGCGCGAAATAGATCGTTGTCTAATCAAATAAAGGTGTAGGTATGTATATAGGGTCAAATGGCGTGGAAACATTGCGTGATCCAATAGACACTAGGGTGCTTCCCGCGATGCTTCGAATTTCCACGTATCGTTGCTGGGGCGACAGGCATTGGTCAGAGAAGCGAGAGAGAGAGAGAGAGAGAGAGAGAGAGAGCGAGAGAAAGAGAGAGAGAGAGAGAGAGAGAGAGAGAGAGAGAGAGAGAGAGAGATAGTTGTGAAAAAGAACTCTCGCGCTCCAATTGTCTATGAGAACTACGAGAGCTCCAGACGGAGACTACTTCACGGAGTTGTACATATAGTGCAGTACTGGCAACGAGTAAAAGTACATAATTTAATTACCCGTGCGGTAAAAAAAAACACAATATTGCGCATATCACTCGTTTGCATGTAAAAAGGACAACGGAAATGGAGAGATACGAATATGTAATATGTAATTGTGCAGTTGAGTCACTCAAGAAAAAAAACGAAAAACGTCAGAAATAAATCACAGTGAAACAGGTGGTTTTGGTACTCTCTCATCGGAAACTGCGTAGAATAAAATTGTGACGCAGACAATATTCGCCTACACTGTACCGTCAATAAAAAAACTTCGGAAAGTAGTTTGGTGGTGGATATGAGGGTATGGCGAGAGAAAGAGAGAGAAAGAGAGAGAGAGAGAGAGAGAGAGAGAGATTCATGAGTAGGTAGGTGAGTAGTCCGTTTTTCTTCTCTCCACTCGCGTAACTGAACTTGTGTAGTTGCCTTTTCTACCGTGGAGTACTTCTTGCATAGCTCTGAAAAAATCAATAAATCATAATTTCGAAGAATATAAAATGAAAATTCTTTTTAATCACTACAAGCTACGACAACCAGATGTTTTGCTATTTATAAGAATCACATGTCTGTCTAGCGGATCATGTTTATTTCGTTACCTCATTGCCCGAATCGAGCCATAATCCCATTAATGATACGAACATTCGTACATAGTACAATCTACATTCTGTATCATGATTCATGAATCTCGGAGTTACTCATTGAAAGCACATGATGTTTATAAACTCGCAACCAGAAAATGCGCCGTCTGCCACTCTTTTTCGCGGCATATCACTAATTCTGACTATATCTATATGATACATAGTATAGTATATGAATAGTACAGTATAGTATACTTATACATATGAACCCACTTTCTCAGCTCGCCGTACTTCCATCCGTATATGAATATGTTGGCGGCGGCGTTCACGCCGGAGAGCAGGCCGTAGACGAGCACGATGATGCCCATCGTGTGTCGCGACGCCTGCAATACGAATAAAATACTACGATCATCACTATTGACGAATAGTATCTGTTATTGAGATTTTGACATGATTTTGAGTTATTCTGTGAATTTTGGTAGAAATAACATGATTTGTAGTGTTCCCTAAAGCATGAGAACGGCTGCGAATTTCTACTTTATTTGTTTTTAGTTTCTTTATTTTTTATTCAAATTCTATCTTTAAGCAATGTTGTATGTAATTCTATATACTCGCTTAGCGTATATATAGAATTATGCCATGAGTAGGTAGAAGATTGACAAGAATTAGGGTCATCTCGTTGTTTGCTGCATTGCTCATTTTCTTTTGAGTTACTGTGTCTCTCACTTTTTTTCTTTTGTAAACAAACAAAAGTAAAAAGAGTGTGCCAAAATAATAGTACAACAAATACTTACAACAAAATAAAGTTAGTGGTAACACAAACCTTGACAATCAAACTGCCAACAATGACGAGGAGCGGGCAGACGGAGCAGAGAAAGTAGCAGAAGAGGACACAGGAGATGGTGAGGAAGACCTGAATCAGGCATAGAGGGAGAGAGAGAGAGAAAGAGAGAGAGCGTGAAAAAGAGAGAGGGGGGAGATAGAGAGATGGTCTCACCCTCTTCTGTCTGCTGTACTCCCTGGCCATCTCTGTTTTATGCATAGCCGATCCGCGGAAGCCCCGTCGTATCATACAGATCGTCAGCAGGTAGGCCACTGCAAACGATATGTACAGAAACACCAGAAACGTACGTCAACTCGTCAACATACATGCACGTATGTACATGTTACATGTATGTACATGTACAGGGATCACCTAACTCATCAAGCTGTACTGTATTAAAATAATGTATTTTCTACGATTTCTTTCTGGTAAATTTGTAGGCTCTTTTGAAGATGTCAAATCATAAAGTAGGTTTATGTCGTTCATTTACTCTTCTTTATGCTTTTTGATATAGTGGGTCCCCCGTTTTCGCGGTAGGCGAATTATCTTTGGCCAAAAAAATGACGCAGACCGATGAGAAAATCATGTAAATGCACCTCATTCCACCAGTGCCAATGAAAATGTCGATGATTACGGTATTTCGAGAAAAGATATTTCAACTCTGAGATCATACGTTTGTAGAGCGGGTCAATTTGTATACATGTGATAAGTTTGGTCGAATTTAGACAAGCCGTTGAAGAGTTATTTTGTGATAAGTGTATGCTCGGTGGGGAAACTCCTAGATTGTAGGTAACAATGTTTCAGTTTTTAACGTTATTTCATCCTCAGAAGTGTCTCCATTACGCACAAGTTTGATATCGATCGATAGCATCACTTGATTCCAAGTTATGTTATAAAGTAATTCAGATCATGCTAGTTATCTAAATTATGAGAACCGAATTCGGAAAATTGCGATTATAGAGTTGTAGCTATGGTAACGATACACCTCTCATGAAAATTTGGTATGGTTTCATAAACTTTGAACGAAGTTATTTCCAAATGTAGTTCAGCGCAATTTGATATCAAATCCAGAAGACGGTAGCTAAGGAGTAATTTTGCATTCCATTTCCATAAATTTTTCTCAAAAATGACACCGGTGCATCGGTTCAGATAGCGCGCAATGAACTAGATAGCAACCTTCGGACACATCTAGTATTCGAATGACGATTCGAATAAAAGAATGACGATTCGCAACTTGCCTACCGCCAAAACGGGGGACCCACTATAAGTTAGCGCGAGTTGTTGAAATCTGCAATATTCATATTTGTTCATTACGCGACCTTCAAAAATAACAGGCAAATGATAGGTAAATGTAATAGGCAAGTGCTGATATAATTATACCGACAAACTCACGTCAAGTTCTAATATCAGAGTGACACATGTGACTCTCAGAAAATGTCGCAAGTGTCACACTCTCTATTTGTAACTCTCGTGATTCCCAAAATAACAAATGGGAGTCTAATAAGAGCATCGTTCGTCCCCCATTTTAAGCCATGATTGAGGAGCATGAAACAAGATTCACGTCCATCTCATTTCTCATTTCCCCCTCTCTCGCGCATTTTCTCTCTCTCTCCCTCTCTCTCTCTCTCCTCTCTCTCTCTCTCTCCCTCTCTCTCTCTCTCTCCCTCTCTCTCTCTCTCTCCCTCTCTCTCTCTCTCTCTCCCTCTCTCCCTCTCTCTCTCTCTCTCCCTCTCTCAATCCAAGCTGACGCATCCGGCAAAATGACCATCATCATCTCTGTTTGTCCAGGATTAATATGAAGCCCGAATGCGCAATGAGGATAGAGATGCATTGGGAGAAATGAGGGATGGTAGAGTAGAAAAATCGCACGTACGCAAAGGTTGTACAAACATAATCAACGTTCTCTCTCTTTTTCTCTCTGTTTCTCTCTCTCTCCACTCTTTCTCTCCTCTCTCTCTCTCTCTCTCTCTCTCTCTCTCTCTCTCTCTCTCTCTCTCAATCCTGGCTGACGCATCCTCACCGAATATCGCAGCTGCAGTGGCTGAGAAAAAGATGGTCCAGTATCTAACGAACACTCCATCGACGTCAGTGGCTCCCGCGTTGCACACCTGAAAGATGGAGAGTCATAAATTTATCCCGATTTATTTAGCACTCAAAACCATTTGAAGGAAGGCACAATTGTAATAGGCCATAAAACTAATAGCGTGAAGAGCGCTTGTGCCGATCCAAATTCAGAAAAAAGTGCGCGCCCTGTCCAGTAAAAAACCTGCCTGCCCCGCATTTCTTCACGCTCACACTACACACGCCAACAATGATCGTGGCTCTCTTTCTCGAATTGACATGTTTATGTATAAAATGTGCAGACCGCGTGACCGTCAATAATGCCTCGTCAAAAGAACAATCTCAAAATATTGCAAAACTTGAGACTTGAGAGAGCGCGAGAGAGAGAGAGAGAGAGAGAGAGAGAGAGAGGGGGGGGGGGGAGGAGAGACCGCGTACCTTCGTGACACTTTCCGGACTGGTCCGTCCATTGAATAGGAAGTACAACCCCATCATACTGATAGACCATATCAGTATCAGCACGGGGAGAGGATACCAGATGGGACTCTGAAGAGATGTCAAATATCAATAACAATCGAATTATATTATATTAAACTATTATCACATCAAATTATGTATCAAATTACAAATTATATAAACAATCGTGTTCTCTCGACCCACTCTCTGTCCGTATCTCGCAGGCGAGACAATAGCGGACAGCCTATCCAGAGCAATCGCTAGCACCGAGAGTTGAGAGAGGTGAATCCCTGAAATGTTTTCGGAGCTACAATCTCGAATTATACTGATAAAGAAGATATGCACTAGCTTTTGTTTCCTGTCCCTCATTTCCCTCTCCCCCACTCTCTCACACCAACAATTAATTCATTGTGAACTTTTGCGTTGTTTTCATTGTCATTGTGTCACTTCCTCGCTCGACAAACAAAAGCGTTGTACTTTAGTGGAACACTATATTGTTACTTTTCTATAGATAATGAAGAGCGTCGTCTTCGAAGGTCTCCAATTATTTTATAGAACCGAAAGAGATTCTAGGAGAGTAAGTGAAGACTGACCATAGGACTATAGAGATACTGTATACGTTTATGACCGTATGAGAGACTGACCGTATACATTAGTAGCCGACAGGGATAGGCAGTATCGAAGGTCGAACTGTTTTATTCCTTGAGAATCGTGCATGAAAAACACGAAAACACGCATCAAAATGCCGATTCCTGAAAAAGTTTGAGGTTGCTTACGACTTTCTTCATACATTAGCTTTTTTCCCAATTTTCACGATCTCTGTTAAAGTGAAATCATACTTCGAGTGATTGAGTGGTGGAAAATGTGTGAAGTACAGAAAAGGTAAGCAAAGAAAAATATACTATGAATATAAAGAACAGTATAAGTGAGTAAAATATGCATAATCATCCAGTATAAATTATAGATTACCGAACATCCCTCTGACTCAATTTGATGTGCTTCGCGGGTTTAATTCCGTTTACTTACTGCCAAATGTTTTGCTCGTGTGAAAATAAGGAGATGTGTCAGGTTGTGGCAGAAATAAGTCGCCACTGTTCCACTGTCGCCACTGTATGTAGTGTTACCTCCGACGCCACATTTCAAAACTGAGAAGTTTGTATTATATACTATTTATAGGAGTAACTTATGATGTTTGATGCATGTTACGTTCAATAATAATCATATTTTGATTTATGCAAATTATTAGTTAAATCTACCGAAAACTTCTATTGATGTGTCTTACGTCGTTTATCTCAGACCACGAAGTAGCGGCGATATTTCAATGTCAGCTGTTCGTTCGCATGCTTTGAGTTTATGTTTATTATTGCACATAATATTTATTATCTGAAATATTAGAAGACCGGAAACATTGTAGAACTGGGTTTTCTTCCTAAAACAGCGAAATAGTGTAGCAAATTGTGCAAGTTGGTGCAAGTTATGCACTATTGACGGCCGAAAACCAATCTGAACCTTGGTTCGCATTTATCACTCAGAAATTAAAATGATATTTTGAAACAATTATTGTATGAATTTAAATGCTATATTGTTGCAAAGCATTCAGAAATGTCGTCGATAAACGTGTCATGATTTGTTTCATAACCAGAATCAGAGGGTACACCTTTAACGCTAATATCTACAATCGCGTAGCAAATTAGTTCACTTGGTAGTCTTCCGCATTACTTCCTTATCCTCAAGCAATAACAAAACACAACACAATCCTAGAATAAGGAAAAGATATTAAGAAAACAAATCAATAACAGATCATTATGTGTAAAAAAGAATGTAGTTTTCGAGTGATGAAAGAGCACATGACATTAGTAAGTGAAACAAATGGATAAGTTAGATATCGCTGAATATTTTGCATTTTTATTCTTATCAGACCCCTTTGAGATTCGAGATTTTTCATCAGTCACGCAACCTTTGATTTCTTTCTCTCATCATTCATGCATCCTTTTCCCACATGTTTTGCATTCCTTGCGAGGAGAGAGAGAGAGGGGGGGTGTGGAGAGAGAGAGAGAGAGAGAGAGAGAGAGAGAGAGAGAGAGAGAAACAATAAATCTCCGCGTTTCAACGTTCACACAGTGTCATGTTGTGGCAGTTCACAATTCCGCAACAATCGTAAAGATCTGTTCGCATCTGTGTTGTGGTCATCTTTTTCCTCTCATGAGAGAATCAGAGTCAGAGATCTATCCGGCATCGTTTTATGACTTTCCCGCATATTATGTAAAATGATAATAAGATGATCTGTTAGCACACACTCCATCATTCCATATATTATTGTTAAGATTATTCAAAAATATTTCGACTCACCGACGACCATATCACTCAGAGCCAATATCGCTATCAACACGTTGTACGATTTGGCGCGAAGTTTGGGGAACTGAATGTAGAAATATAAAGTACCTAGGAAGAGAGGAAAAAAGAGAGAGAGAGAGAGAGAGAGAGAGAGAAAGGCTCACCATGAATATGGTGATGATAATGAATAGATTTCCGGCAATGGCAGTGAGTCCCAGAAAGAGTCGAAGGAGTGCCAGCCAGAGAGAGTTCTCCAAGTCCTGCATGTGAACGGACGACATCTGAAAAGACATCCGAATCTTGTCGGCACATTATTTTAAAATGACGAATGAAAGTTGGCGAAAAAAGATTTGGATACCATGAATCTACATAATTATGTATAGACCTAGAATTCAGTTCCTCTAATTAAAGGGACTGTACACTCTGAATTTCGAAGTTGAGTTAGCACCGGGATGTGAGAATATGACGGAAAATAAGTTTTTTTCGTCAATACAACTATGTTTTGGAGAGACCTAGAAGTCGATGAAAAAACATTGAAAATTGGCACCAACTTCCGTATTTTGACACGTTTTGCTTTAAATTTTCATCAATATACAGTAATTTTCAGCACATAGTTGTATTGACAAAACTGGATCATTTTCATCATATTTTCACATCTCGGTGCCAGCTCAACATCGAAATTCAGAGTGTACACTCTCTTTGATAGGCAGTGCAAGCAGTGATTAGTATAAAAGCGGAACCACACAACCACATTCCACAAATTCCACATAACTACGTTTACAAACCACAATTAAATGCACTTTTTGGGAACCGATCAGGGAACACGCGAGGAAATATCGTAAAAAAGAGGTATGCAAAAAAAGAAAATGAAGGCAAGAAAGAGGAGAATGTATACACATACATAAGAGTACAGCAGTATTCGCACCTCCGAATATCTGGGCGGAAATTGACTCTCTCACGTCACTAACGCAGACCACTGCGGTCGCTGAGACCACAGTGGATTCCTAGCCCCCAGAATATGTAAATATTCTCTTACGACCTCTTAGAAATAATGTTTACCAAAGCGCATTTCCGTGTTCGGTCATTCTGAGGCTCTGAACTCATTTTTACTCTATTATGAATTAAGAGGGGTCAGAAAAGCTATTCTGAGGAGTCTTATTCACTCTGGCCACGCCTTTACGACCTAACCGATCTCTGAACAATATTCAATTATTTGCATAAACTATAAACTGCCAAGAATCGAATAACAGAACGTGACTCGATTATCGCACTATCTATCGTAACCAGAAACACAATGACGAAATAAAATTGGCATGGGAGTGAGTTGTGCGACAAAGAACATTCGAACGACCGAAGAGTCATTGAAGGTATAAAAACATAATGCATACGCCATAAAATACTTATTAGTAAGTGCATGTGCACCGTAGTATTTTCGGCATCTCGTTGTTGTTTTTTTTGGGCAACAAGGTTGAAAAGTATGCGTTCGATGCCAGCTCCTAGAGTTCAAACCTATTGAAGGAATGGGATGAATCAATACAAACTGCAGAATATTGCATGAAATGCTGTATAAAGATCGTAAAGGAGAGGAGATTGAATTTCCAGCACCAGATGCCGAAAGTGAGAGAGCGCGCGCTTGATTTCACAAAATTTGAATGAGCACTAGTCAAATTACTCTGATAGTCTTCTAGAGCAAAGCACAGGAAAACTTTGTTGTGAATGAAATACACTTAGAATCTTGAAAAAACCGCAATGATGGAGAGAGGTGTGGGAAGAAGGATGAAAAGGGAGAAGAGATGAGTAGAGAAGGAGAGAGAGAGAGAGAGAGAGAGAGAGAGAGAGAGTGAGAGTGAGAGTGAGAGTGAGAGTGAGAGTGAGAGTGTGAGAGAGAGAGAGAGAGAGAGAGAGAGATGAAATGGGGCGTGGCATCGCTCGGTATTCCCCGTTCCTTGACTCCTTGACAATGTGTACATTTCATGAAGCCGAAAAAAAACATACAGCAATGTGATTAAAAAATGACATCGAGACATTGAGCCGTTCTCAAATATAATATTGAATTTCCTTGCGAGGGAGAGAGAAGTGGGTTCATTGAAACGAAATAGCGTCAGAACACTAAAGCCTTTGGGAGCAATGCTTGACATGAGTCATACCTCATATAAAAACTACAAGTATCAGTGTCGAATTGTATCGATAATTCAGGATGAACATGGATCAACTCAAAATACAATTGAAATCCACAACCATAACCATAACGCAAGAACACAAAAACACTACTACAAAATTCTGGCTTGTTTATGGGGAATCCTAATCAATCCTCTATCATATCAGCTTTCACGATACGGAAACTCTCGGCGGTCTGTCAGACAAACGCAAAATGACGAGAGATTGTTCAGCCAGATTTTTCTCTCTCTCTTACTACGGTATCTTGTATATGCATAGTGCCAATTTCAAAAATCAAATTCTAGTTGCTCCTTCTCTGTATCGAACCCAAATTGAGCTGTATAGCTAAACTTCTAAGAAAGTCATTTCCAATTTACTAATTCACATTTTTACACCTGGATAACGGTGGTTAAGTATCGATAATTATCAAGTTTATTTATTTTATTCGAAAACCTAATGTTTTTCTTTAAAAAAAATTGAATGGGGTTATTTCCAATAAAAATGAAGAACTCTGCTCCGTTTGCATTTTTTTTCTTTAATGACTCCATGAAATCAGCGAATCATTCGCTCGAATTGACCTTTAACTGATATCGCGACTAAAGATGCGATGTAACAACAACGAAAATATGCGACGGATTGGCTGCCATGAACCGGGGACACCCTATACCAACATAATAAGCGGAACTCCGTAAATAAACGCAGGCTAGCGCTCTAGCAAGGACGTCAAACTAATTATCACCTGCAAAGAGCGTGAAATTTTAGCTCTCTCATTTTCAATAAGCTTTGTCGGCTCCCCCGAAAAATGTGCAATCGTAACGCGTTTTTCTGCACCCGTCACAAATTGTGCGTCACAAAAGTTGCTGATACGAAGTTGAAACTCGAGATAAACTACGCTCGCGAATTGAGGTTTTCTTTGAAAAGAGCGAAAGAAAAATTATCTCTCCGTATTAACCACATCGGGTATGTTCTAATCGTCTATTCCTATGCAAACCAAAAAAAACGAGCGAGTAATGTGAGAGCAAAGAAGCAATACACACATCCAACTTGGGAACTACATCTGAAACCCGATCGCATGATTATTGACCTACATAGGAAGACACTTCTCAGAAGCACGTCTTCTTAAACAAACAATGTTTCCTGAACAGAGAACAATTCCCACAACGCATGTATTGCAAGTTGTTATTTGTAATCGAGAACACAATGAATGCACTTAAAATATTTGGCCGCAGATCTGTCTACTGTCTACGATCTCTCCACCGATAAAATCTAGCCAATACAAGGACACCGATTCACTCTCACATTCAATTGTCAGTTTTCTTTCTGTCTAAATGCATACTTACTTTCTTGAAGCGAAATTTAAAAAAAGTTTAGATATTGTTTTTCGAATTAAAATAGGGCGAAAGTGATACTCTTATGCTATACGATCGCATTTGCTATCGTTTACAATCATGTTCTATGAGTGTTGTTTATGTCGCGCTCCGATTGAATACTTCATGAGTACATGAAACAACGTTTTTGATGAATAACGAGTGATAATCATATCAAATCCATAATAATGAAAAAAAACAATACTATTTCAGAATGCGATATGATCCTATCCACTTCCTTTTTGTTTGCACAGCAGTCGCGTCCGGAATTCTTCTTGTCTGTGTGTGCTTCAAAGGCAGGTAAGCATTGATAAATATGTTGTTTCACATACATTATAATTATTTCAATTTCAGAGACGCAATGATCCCAGCATCAACACTCGCTGTCGAAACCATATACTTTGACGACGAATTCAAGTCGAAGGAGACGCGATATTAGAACTTGTTTTCGATATTTTGTTCGAGTGTACATAAACTATTTATCAATACATCACATTGACAAAAGGCACATAAATGATATCTTTACATGTTTGCTTCCTAGAATTTCAGCACATCGAACACCTTGGATTCGTGTTGAAAGGGGATGTCGTGACCAACCTGAAAGTAAGAGGGATTAGGAAGATATAGAGGGATATATAGGGGAGAGGAGTGATTACAATGGAAAGAATTACATTTTTATAACAAGTAGATCATCCTCTTACTTATAATATTATCATAATCATAAAACGTTTTAGCGAGCAAATCAACCAACGTATACGTTCATTAGCAAAGCGTTCACGCACTAAGCGTAATAAAGTATGACGCACATATTTTCTCTCATCCACCTACGGCCTACGTCTAGACTGGTGCAATGTGAGTTTACATGCAATCGGTACGATAAACAACACTGAGACTCAAACCGTTTTCACTTTTTTTCTATGCATTACAATTTTACAATATCCATCATTGTATATACTATTTCTGAAAAGTCATTATTATCTATGCCATTAGCTCCAGGAGCAGCGGGAATTGCCGACTGCAGTAAAAGCATATCATAACATCAAGTTGAAACATAGAAACAGTGGAGAGATAATTAATATTCAAAGCAAATCACAGAAAACTGTCTGTGTGCGCGGAAGTAACGAAATGATGGAATGAATGGAATAAACGCATAAACTGACTGGACGAGTGTGTTCGCATGCCGCCTGATGAATGTTGCAAATGTTCGCTCGTTTTGTGCAGCAGTGTCTTTTCGATAAACGGACTGACCTGCTTGGCTGCCAGCTTGGCAGCGCCGAACGAGCTGGATTCGGTGAGTTGGTGGAGAGAGATCTGCCGAATGAGCGAGTTGGACGACACTCCCTGGCGGAAACCTGAAAAGGGACATGCAATACAACATAAACTCTCATAACCAGAATAACTCTAGTCTAGGTGTTTGGAAAGTGAAAAGAGAACAGGAGAGAGAGGGAGGGAGAGAGAGAGAGAGAGGGAGAGAGAGTCACCCACCCTCTTTCATGGCAGTCCACGCCTTCCATACCGATCCGACTGCCACAATGTGCACGTGCCGGCAGAAATCCTGAGAAACAATCGATATCAATCAATATCGAGCCATATCTCTTTATTGAACAATATCTCATAAATTATCAAATTGACCGTGACGATTGTGTATTTGTACTCTATAGTTTATGTGAGTCGCTTGAACGTATGTAATTTGACAATTTTCTGATTCTGTTTTTTTTCCTTTTTCGAACATTGTCTTTCTGTGTACTTTCATATAATATTTGACATGACAGTGACCACACAAGGCGCAAGTATTTTTAATGATAAAAGGGAAGAAGAAATTGATTGTAAATAATTCGCTCGCAAGATAAACCAGCTGTGAAACATAACCATCAACAAACTGAGGAAATCAAGAATATCAAAAATAATATTAAATTTTGATCACCAGAGTTCGATAATCGATCAATATTTATTCGATAATCGATCAATAATCAATCAATACCTCGTCAACCCTTCTCGTCACTGCGGCCACATGTCTGCCAATGATCTCCCCAGCATCGAAGAATAGAGAAGCGATCACCGGGTCGGAAAGATCTGTAATGAAAACTGAGTCTCTCTCTCTCTCTCTCTCTCTCTCTCTCTCTCTAAATCTCTCTCTTCCTCTCTCTCTCTTTCCCTCTTTCCCTCTCTCTCTTCCCCCCCCCTCTCTCTCTATCTATCTCTCTATCTCTCCCTCTCCTCTCTCTCTATCTCTATCTATCTCTATCTATCTATCTCTATCTAGCTTTCTCTCCTTCTCCCTCTCTCTCTATCTCTCCTCTCTCCTCTCTCTCTATCCACACCCTTTGCCATCTCCGCAGTGAACGCGGCTATCCTCGCCTTGTCGAATCGCGAGTACACAACGTCCAGAAGTTCTACCTACATAAAAACAAAATGATACGTTTCACAAAAATTACACAATAAACTTTCTGTAAGTCCGTTGATCATCCGAAGATTATAAAGAAAAAAAACAATATACAACAGAAAAATGCTACTGACAATGTTGTGGATGCCGAAGTAGCGCAGCATCCTCTGCCTGAGTGGCTCGACGCTGCCAGGGGCCACTGCTAGACCATCGTCCACGTCGAATAGGAGACGCATCGCGCTGAATTGAGATCATGGTTTCTCGACGGTTGATCCACTTATGTCGATGGTAGAACGTTTTCAGTAGGATCTTGTGTCATGAAATCTGTTTGCACTGTTAAATGTTATGAACTGGTTGTATTATGTACGGCAATGTCAGAATGAATATGTTTTAGCTCCTCGATATGAGATCCATTTTGCAAGATTTGGCAATCAATTTCCACGAATCAACATATATATTCTATATACTGACGATAGCGAAACATAAAAGAAAACTAACGGGCACAACACATACGTTTCCCCCTTTCATACTAATATTTACTATGGTGTCTGTCTGTCTGTCTGTCTGTCTGTCTGTCATTCTTTCCGGAGAGATATCTCTTTTCAAAGTCTACTCTAACTACTCAATTTTCTAGAAAGTTTCTTCAATACATGAGAACGCAAAATTCCAAATATCTCGTCAATAGCGATCTCCTAACCATAGTTATCACCTAATCTCCTAACTATGGAGAAAAATTTCAAAATACTTCAATCAGAACCAAATTTGGAGAGTAGGTGAATCGACCTAGAAAAAGTCGATAGCCGCGATACCAGCTGCCTGTGACCTCATCTTCATGCCCAAATAGGCGAATGTACCCAAAATGCACCCAAAATTCATGATCTTCGATTTCTATGAAAATTGAATAGAAGAAAGATTACGTATAATAGATTATAGAAACTGGTTTCCTTTTTTGAAAAGTCACCAAATATGGCGAATATGAACGACTTTTCGTACAGACGAGATAGAGGGTCCAATTTGTAAACTTAAGCTTTTATGGGCAAAAAAGGCCTTCTGTCAAAGTTTCAGATCGATCGGACTTTGTCTTCATACAGTATTAGACATTTTCTGAGCGCGCGTTACTTGATGGGGTCGCGCCCACCGGATTGCTCGCTACCAGCCGCCAGGTCAACCGATCGATATCGAATAGTTGGCATTCGCAATCACTGACCCATATCTACTCAGTTGTGTCTTTTTTGATAGGAATATGTCTAAATATAACAATAATGGATTGAGTCAGTTGAAAAAGACAAAATTTCTATCTTCAACGAATAACTTTGACAAAACGAAAAGTTGAAGGTTGAAAGTTAAGTAAATTGTTTCGAGACGTCAAGAAATAGTGCTTTCTAACGATCAAATCAACCTCAAACTGTTTCAAACTCCTTCACACGTGTGCACAACGTGTTGAGGCGCGCCAGCCGCCTTCTTTTCTCGAAATCATTGTAGACGTAATATAGAACTATGTACTGCTTCTTTTTTTCAGTTGAAACTAAGTTTTGAGTTTATTGCTTGTTCTCTTGTACATATTCAGCCTGAAATTCCGCTTTTCGAGGCAGTACAGTGTCGAGTGGAAGTGAGGTGAGGTGAGAATCGAGTTCACCTTATACATGTCATTTGGCAAGCACAGGCGGTCAAATTATATTTTTAGAACGTGAGAGAGTAGACAGCAGGGAGAGAAGACAGTAGAGAAGAGAGTAGTACTTTCTGTTAATTTTTTTACATAACTGTCTCTCGAAAGTCGCAGTGACTACTGCAGATGTGAGAATAGAAGAGTAGACAGAAGGTACCATAGTACTGTCTCTAGAAAGTTGTTGTCACCGCAGCGGGGACGTGAAAGTATACAAGAGAGAGAATGGGAGAGAGAAAAGAGGAGAGAGAAGGGAGAGTAGACATAACTGTCTCTCGAAAGTCGCAGTGACAGTGATTACTGCAGATGTGAGAGTGAGAGTGGAAGAGGTGACGAGAGGTAAAGTAGACAGAAGAAAACATAGTAATGTCTTTAGAAGTTGTTGTCACAGTAGAAGAAAAAGATGCAGTAGACAAACAAGAGCATAGTATTAGTATTGTCTCTAGAAAGTTGACAGTAGACAATAGAGAATATAATACTGTTTCTAGAGAATATAATACTGAGAGAGAAAGAGAAAGAGAGAAAGAGATAGCGAGACAGTGGGAGAGGGAGAAGAGAGAGAGAGGAGAAAAAAGGGAGAGTAGAACTGTGTCGAAGAAAGAAAGAGAGAGAGAGAGAGAGAGAGAGAGAGAGAGAGAGAGAGAGAGGGGCGGGGGAAGGAGGAGGGAGATAGGATGGAAAGTAGACAGAACAGTGTGGAGGAGAAAGAGATGGGTCGGTGTACATCTGTGAAACATAAAATAAGTGAAAAAGAAGTAGAAGATATAGTTAGAAAAGACAAAAATTAAGCTACATATACAAAATACATAGAACTTGAACACTTCAACTACAACCCTTGCGTGTATGTATCTTCGCAAGAGTCATTAGAGAGCAATCAACTATCAAACATGCAAGACGAACTATTCTTCTATTTTTCTATTTTTGTATACCTAGTGCGGAGGCGCGCGGCAGCGCGCCGGAGCGCTAGTCACACACTCAACATAGTAACTCGGCAATCGCAGCGGTCAATGACACGTGGGCCGTTGCTCTATAGTTCGAGACAAAAAAGTGAGAAAGATATAACCGTGATCAAAACATGCATGTTTCCCAGCATTACGCGGAAATCTAGTAATTGTGAATAGCATTGCAAGAGTTTTCTGCCAACCGGTTGGTGATCCAGTGAAAGACAGTGAAATCAAGGACATACGTTTCAGAAACTCAGTATATTCACCGTGCAATCGAAACGGTCAATGTTAGTGGCTCTTGCGCTGGATATAACACTCATCAACATCGTGCATGTTTCCCGACATTACGCTATGGGAATCGTCATGTTAATCTAGTAATCGCGAATCTGAATAACACTCCAACAGCTTTTACCGGTTGGTGATCCACAGTGAAAAACAAGATCATACGTTTCCATTTCATCTTCCACATACTCAATATCTTCCCCATTCTTTAGTCTCTGTATGAGTGAACTCGGAAGTGATTTTGGAGAAGCGAGCTGCGAACGACACTGAGTCGCACTGATCCCGGATAAACTATTGATTTGTATGCATGCAAGAGCCTTCCCCCACCGATTCGTGATCCAGTAGCCGCTGCCCCCATCGCCCAGCAGGTGGCCCCATCCGCCCGCAGCGAACACCTAGAATGGAATGATACATACACACAACACACTACACACTCATCGACATTCACTAGGAGAGCCATATTTGTATATTTACACTTGGCAAGAGATTTACTGGAGATTTACACCCCGTAGATTTGGGAATGGAATGAGTATATAAGTAAGTCATGCAAGTACTTATAAGTAGTTAGTAGTCACAATAAGTCATACATTCATTGTTTTTCATTAGGAGAGCCACGTTTGTAGATTTCAACGGATAAACACTGTTCATTCGCTGCTTTTGTACGATCCACTTGAATAGTGTTCAGAGCAAATTGGAAAACGTAGGAACTGGGAATTGAACAAAGTACGATTGAAACGAACGAAACCAACCTTGCCGTCCTTGGTCATGAGCCGGCACGAAGAGCCGGTGCCCTGCACAATGACGATGCCGCCTGGGGAGGAGGAGAGGGAGGATCTCTCTCTCTCTCTTCCTCTCTCTCTCCCTCTCTCTCTCTTCATCCCTTTTTCTCTCCCTCCCTCTTCCCTCCCCCTCTCTCTTTTTCTATTTCTCTCTCCCTCACCATTCTCGAACGCCGCTCCAATCGTCGCCACCGAATCGCTCTCCAGTAAAATGTGAGAGGCGATGTCACTGAAAATATTTTGTTGCTTATTGCAATCCATGAAAAACCCGCTTCAAACCTTACTGTATTTAGTAATAAGAGGTCACCTTGCATAATATCGAAGCAACTCGCCAGCGAAAATAGCCTGCATTTTCTAATCACCCGAAACATACCATGGTAAAATCAATGCTTCGTCGTAATGAATGATAGACACTAAAAACAACAAAATACGAAATATCAATATACATGTTGAATCAGAATCAGTGAAATCGATTATAAAAAAATAATAATTGTAGATGCGACCGACCCGTGTCTCTGCTGTATAAACTCGACGAGTCGCGCGTTCTGAGTAGCATCCTCCGCACCCGACAGACCCAGACCCTGGACATGATTATAGATCTGATTAATTGATCAATAACAATCAAAATCATAGAAACAGCCAGTTGATGAGTATGATAAATCTCCCCCCTACCAGTGCGACCAGTGGTCCAGCGACCCCATTCTCCGCCTTCACCCTCCGTATCCAGTCGCACAGCTCGTCCCCAGTGCGCTCCAAACCATTCAGGAAAGGGTTCGAGCCTGCAAGCAAAAGAGTGAACTGAAATGAACGTGAACTTGGACCGGCGATAATGCCATCGAAAGGTGTCTGGGAAATATTCGGAAAGGCTTACGATGAACGGCAGAAATGGCCTATATACTTTGAGAGTGAAAAATGAGTGCAAGCTCAGTGTGGGAAAAATAGTTCTGGAACATATATGGCGTCATTCACCAGCGCTAGTGCACTGTTCATTATCTTTTCGCTCGAACCATTCATTAAATGATCCTCATGAAACGTATGTGAAATAAACTTAGAAGAAACACTAATTGTCAGTCCACATCGCTGTGTAAACAGTGACTGTGAAACGTACATTTTCTATAACAAATAAATGGCATTGTATTTCACTCTCGACCTCAGCTCCTCTGCCCCTCTCTCTGTTCCCCTCTCCCTCCCTCTCTACCTTCTTTCTCCCTTCCTATCTCCCTCTTCCCTCCCTCCCTCCCTCCCACTCCCTCTCTCCCTCCCTCTCTCTCTCTCTCTCTCTCTCTCCCCACCTTTGCCCTCCGCCTCTGCTAGTACCTTCCCATTGCCATCAAGCAAAACCAGCTTCGAACACGTGCCGCCACTGGAAAGAGAGGAGTAGAGAACAGCGACAGTCTAGCTATTTAATCGTATCTAGAATAAGAATGCATTTCGAAAAAAACAGTGACGTCAGCCGCCACTAAAATAATTTATAGAACAACGAAACGGCGGGCATGGTTCATGGATCGGGTGAACTTGATAGTGTAAAGTCCCCTCCAATTCTCCACTTCTGAAGGCGTGCGAGTAGTGTCGTCGCATAAAAATCTCTCCGTTACTATGAATATTAATGCAATATGACTATGCGGGAATGGTAGACAATATTTTTCTCTACTATTCTGTGAAAACTGCATTTCAAAACAATTCGAAATAAGCGACTTCGTTCCTTGACGCAAACACCACCATCGCTGACACCGTTCTAGAACGTGACATTTTCGAAATTCGATTTTCACTAGTCTATAGATAAAAATATGGCGATTACTGTTCACATGGTCACGGAATTTATTTCATGTTCGTAGTGCCATGAATTAGAGTTCAAATAAAACTATTAGTGCGCAAGCTCCTGGAAAATTGGAGAGGAGTTTAAGTGTTTCTAATCATTCATGTCTAAATCATATAGATACTGCGAGCAACCTCTCGACAACTACCCACCATGACCATGCTAACACTATCTCCAGAACAAAGCTAACATGAGTGAGTCAGTTTCCGTTTACTCTCCACATACAAGTAATCGAAACATGAACTGAGACTAAATTGAGCTCGCAAATGAGTTCCACTCGAGACATTACGGTGGTACCGCAGGGAACCCATTGGATAACTACTTGAAAAAATCAATTTGACAAAAAAAAACCTGAGCTGCCTGAAAAACCAATACCTATATAAATTAGACGAATATAAAAACCTGAAAAACCAATACCTATATGATTTCGACATATATAAATTATAAGAACCCACCCCTCGACGCCTGCATACACCTTGTGCATGCCTGTTCTGTAGATGACACCCAGCTGAATGGTGTGTCCGCTTCCACAATCCGTGTCCACTGATCGAATCAATGAGGCAGCGAGAGAAGACGAGGAGAGGAGAGACGAGATCGACCACGTGTCACTGCAAAGGCAAAGGATCAGAACTTCTCGAATCAAGTTATCAAGTAGCACATAGGTAATTAAAAGGATCAACTCTGGATAAACCAGACCGGATCGCGATCAGATTTATCCAGGTCACTGCAACAACTATATAAATACAAGTTATTACACCATATCTTTCGTGAAATGCCAATGACAATGGATATAAACGTACGTTTCACACAGCAATATTATGTGTGACATGACAGAGAATGTCTCCAGCAATGTGGCTGATTTTCCATTTGAGCATCCATTTTAAAACATATTTAAAATGTACGTTTCACCAGAAAAGTGAACTATAAAGAGCGAAACTAGCAGAGAACGCGGCATACTATTCAGGCATTCCGATAAACACGAATCAATTGCGCCCACATATCAGATATACAACAGCGGCTACTGACCGGCCATAATCTCTCTTTCTTTTTTCTCTTTCCACTCTCTCTCTCTCCCACTCACGTGTCCGAACCGGATTAGATAAGCCTATTCACCGGTGCTGGTGCACCCGACAGAGAGAGAGAGAGAGAGAGAGAGAGAGAGAGAGAGAGAGTGAGTGAGAGAGAGAGAGAGAGAGTCAATCACTCACTCTCTGACTTGATACGCGAAGTAGCACTGTGCTGTGGAGAACTTGTCGAGTATTCCTCGGATAGTCTCCACTAGGGGCGGGAAGACGGACGGATCGAAGAAAACGTCAGAGGCGATCACCTAAATACACTTTTTTAAATTCCAGCAACATTCCAAATCCAGAAGAACTTTCTATTTCCATATTTGAATTAAGAAGAGTCTTAAAAAGAGTGAAACACTTAGACAGAAGGTTCTTCCTCTTTCTTTTCTCTCCACTCCACTCACCATATCCAGTCTCTCGACGCCTTCCAGTACTGTACGCAGAGAGTCGGCAGACGACCAGTCCAGGCCCTGTAGAGATGTAATCGAATTAATTATCTTTGTTTTCATTTAAAAAAATGATCAAGCATTGTCATGCTCCCCACTACGCCGTGTTACATGAAAAACGTGAAACACGAAATTTAGGTACGCAATGATTTTCATCAAAACATACAAAGCATCACTCCAGATCATAAAACACTAATGATAATAGACAAGCACGAGGTCACCTAATTCACGACCAGCAAAACGAATTCTACTGATAAATCCCACTCATCACATCACAAATCATTACTCTAGATCCCTGCCTGCAAACCTCAACGAGACACCGGAAGAGACCACATCATGACCATATACATCAACACTAGTAATTCACGACCAGCGATGTCCACGTCCTCACCCTCGGAAACCCACACCCTCCCACCTGCACGACACACCGATCGGCCACGCCGTTGCTCGCCGCGTTCTCGCCGAGCAGAGACAGGGCCTCAACAGACATGTCAGATCCCAATGTTCCACATGTTCAAAATAGCGTTGTGAAAACGCGTTGACAATAGATACATCATATCGCAATGTTCACAACGTCTTCGTGACAGCATGTTAACACACTGTCAGCTAGTCCATCATCACGCAATAAGGATAATTTTTTGAATGAACTGCGGGAGGCAGTTCCTACCATCTGCACTTCCTTTCTATTTTAAAACAGGACCCACCTGTCCTATGTCGGGATGGTCCGTGAGCCACACTCGCTCCGCGCCCACCTTCGCAGCGGTCAGACCAGTCACTCCGGTTGCACCTTTACAATATCACAGTTATGCACTCGAATACGTTTCATCGGGATACTCTATTGAAACAGCGGTTTTCGCGCATTGATTCGTGTCCGCGGTCGCCATAGGTGCATTTGAATAGATCTTTGTATCAATGCAGTTCAATCCAATGACTTCTGGATTGGATCCATGGGATCTCACGCATCCCACTCACCGGCTCCCAGTTCGAGCACGCGCTTCCCTCGGAACAGCGCCGCATTGTCCACGATGAACTGGCCTGCAATAGAGATATTGAAAGAACTGATTGATAATATCATTGATCGAATAGTCTCCTATCTGACCATTAACGAAATTTTCTGCATTTCCAATAAACTGGCCTGCAATAACGAGTTTTTTTCTTCTGATAAGACCATTGATTTCTACTACTATTCATACTGTTGGATTTCACAATTTTTGTTCGAAATGATCCTGATAATGTGCATATTATCGTCACCAACCATTCTTTTGACTACAATGGCAGTTGCAACATACAACATTGGCAGTTGCAACACACAACATTGGCAGTTGCAACACACAACATTATATAAAAAAGACAAATTGACATCAAACAGTTCCGATTTCAAATTCACATGCAACTCATCCACAATATGCAACAAAATTGACATCAGGAAGCTCCAAATTCAAATGCAACCTTGATCGGTATTGTTTCACACCACTCTCACTAGCAATAACAAACATCGAAATCGCATCTCGTCAACGTGAACCGATTCCGAAAACTGTTTGGCTATGAAACTTTCAGTTTCGAATCTCACACGGTTACATATTCACGTATAGGTAACCATATGGTATCGCAACACTGCCATCTATCCAATTCGATTCACGACCTCAAAGTCACAGTGAAACCGGAAGCATTGCCAACACTATATAAACCCATAGTCAATACTCAATGTCATCACTGCAGCGTCTTCTCAGTCTTCTCAGCAGCCTCAATAAGGTGAGACCGAAAATATGATATAACGCCATAAGAATAATTGGAAATCTAACAATGGGCCTAGTGGCTATTGCACCGGGTGATGCGTATTATTAGCGGCACACATTTTCATGAGACCGACATGTACGATGTACGTATTCAATTCTGATATACTTTAAAAAAAAACTCCTTCCTTTTCCAGAATGAAGTTTCTCGTGTCGGTCGCCTCCGTCGGCAGTGGGGCAGCCATAGTGGCTGCTCTCGTCACCGTCGGATACATATTCAACGACATCAACAACTTCTACGCTGATTCGATGGAGCAGATGAAGGAATTCAAGGTACCTCTCCCCCTCTCTCTCATCTTACTTTAATCCCTCCCTCTCTAGGTCCTCTCAAACGACGCATGGTACATGATGATGGATGCTAATCGTCCTTCCGCCAAGGAGGCTTCTCCCTTCTTCCTCCGTGGAAAGCGTGCCTCCGGTGGTTCGTGCAACTGTGGAGCCGACAACAACAGCTGTCCACCTGGCCCGCCCGGACCTCCCGGAGCCAAGGGAGAGGACGGAACGCCCGGAACTGCTGGAGAGCCTGGACAGGCCGGAAATAGCGGAATGAAGCTGACGGGTGGAAACGGATACGACACTCCCGCATGTATCACCTGCCCCGAGGGACCTGCTGGCTCGCCCGGACCCGATGGAGCCGCCGGACCTGCTGGAGCCGATGGACATCCCGGAAACGCTGGAGCCCCCGGAAAGGACGGACAGCCTGGAGCCGCTGGACCCAAGGGAGACGCCGGACCGGCTGGCAACCCCGGAACACCCGGACAGAAGGGACCCAACGGACAGAACGGAAAGAAGGGCTCCGGAGCGCCTGGACCCAAGGGACCCGCTGGACCGTCCGGACCAGCTGGCAACAAGGGCATGGACGGACAGCCTGGAGCGGACGGACAGGCAGGACCTCAGGGACCCACCGGATCGAACGGAAACGACGGTGAGCCGGGAGCGGACGGACAGAACGGAGCAGCGGGAGAGGCAGGCATACAGGGCAGCGACGCCGCCTACTGCCCCTGTCCCCCGAGGAGCGACAATGTTGATGGAGATTACGAGGCGCAGAACACTGCTCCCTCCGCCGGATACGACAGCCCTGCTCCTGCTCCCCAGCAGCCCTACGTGAAGAGGAAGACAGTGCTCCGCGGACGCATCTAGTTCCATCTATTTATTCACTCTGTCTGTACTATATGAATAAAAAGTTTCCTCATGAGATATGTTTCAAGTCAGCATCAATGTAACGAAAAGTTTGCAACAGTAATTCTTGACCAGTATGAATTTAAAAAACTCTGAAAAACACTTATTTCACTAATGAATCTGAGTAACACACATTTTTGTTGAAATTGATGTTCAGATTTCGATAAGGACTGAGAGGGTCAATTTGAAAGGAACCCACCAAAGAGCTCAGCCGATGGCCAGGTGTGTTTCCAATGGACTTGGTCTGCCATGCACTGAACAAAAAAGTAAACATCTCTAACATTACAACTAGAACCTCGTTCTTTTCCAAAATAACCACATCGACTTTTGTAACGATTTCTTCCACCACTCATTACTCATTTCATAAATAAATACTTTATCAGATTCATTTAATATACACATCACAGACAAATTATTGGATATTTCAGGCACACAAATAGATATCTCAACGTATTTCAATATATAAAATGTGGGTGGCATTGCAAAATCGATAACGTGTACCAGACAATCGAAACTGGAAACAATACATATCACTGGCCTTACTCCTACATGCTCCTCCTCCTCCTTCTCTTCCTCCTCTTCTCCCCTGCTCCTCCTCCTCTCTCCTCTCAATTGATGATCCACGACTGCTGCTCCCTCTCATACTCTTCATCCGTGAACAATGGCACGTCGATTTGGCTGAAATTCATAAATATAAAAAAGATGATCAAACAATTTGCAATATACCTTAACCAGTAGCAATAAGTTTCCCACGCAGCGTATGCATGATGAAAATTTGTGACTACCAGTCCGCGGGTTTTTTTTTGTGACTAATAGTCCGCGGGTTTTATTCTCACCTAGCATCTCTTTCACCTATGCATTTCCAATAATAATAATAATAATAATAATAATAATAATAATAATAATGATAATAATAATCAATGCCTACATTCACTATCCTGTACTCACTCGATGACTACTCAGTGTTACCAAACGTCTCCTTCCTAATCAACATTAAATCGCAGACGAATATCTTATAATACTAATAATAATAATAATAATAATAATAATAATAATAATTAGTAACGACCACTCACTCGATGGCAATAGTGCCGCAGAGGGGACAGTCACACCCCAGGATCGCCCCAATGTCAGCCGACAACTGCGAGAGGACAGCCTCCTTCTCTGAAAGACGCCATAATTACACAGACTTTTTACGCTTCAAAGCAAACACAAGTACAGACACTGAAAACGGCATCAATCATTTGCTCTTACCGATGAAAAAACTATAATAATGATAAATTATAAAGAAAAAAAGAACGCGTGAGTGAAAAAAGATGAAAAAGAAAAGGATTTCAACTTCCGACCCACCCGGACTGATCGTCTTCTTTCCCAGCCGCTCTTCGGCCTCGATCTGCTGGAGGATCTGCGAAAAGTATTCATCTCTCTCTCTCACCCTTGCTATCCTCCCACCCTCTCCCTCTTCCCCCCCCCCCTCTCTCTCGCTCTCTCCACCCACCTTATTCTCCTTCGCGATCAGTTCGCTCAGCCGCTTCTTCGTGTCCTCAAATGAGTGCAATAAAGGACCATTCAAAATATGAATCAGTGAACTACAAAGAAAGACTATCACTTCTACAAACTAATGACAACAGCGATTTAGTTTGGAAGATGAGTAACATATAGGAACAGTGATATGGGAAGCACACACCTTATCGAGGAATGCCATCATGGCCTGTTCGAGGCAGTCTCTGTGGAAGAGGTGTCGGCAGGAGTGGGCGAAGAAGGGGCGGGAGCAGAGCGTCTTGCGACAGCGACAGCACACGTCCGACACGCGCACCACGGTCGCCCTGAAAGGCAAACGTCCACCGTTGAAAGACTAGTTCTAGTTAGTATCATTTTGATGTGCCAAAATTGAAAACATTACCACAATATTACGAAAACAAAAACTCCACAAAAACGAATACAAATTGAAACATACATTATTATGTTAAACAATTAATGCACAATTGCAAAAGTGCTTCACGAATTGCCACACCCAATAACAGAAACGATTAGAAACCAAGTGTGAAACATACACTATGCCCCACAACACGTTGAATTAGTACGACTATGCCCCACATTAAATTAGTACGACTATCCTAACAACGCCCCCACCTCTTCTTGAGTTTATCCGTCCGCTCTCTAATCTCCTTGGCTATCTGCGTCGCCTCGCGCATCTGCTGTTGCAGGTCCTGAAAAGGTAGGAGGATAGCCGAACAGCTGAAGAATGCTCTCTTTCACATGTTAATATTTTTCTAGGAAGCTAAATTCATTGATTCTATTTCCATTCGTTCTTTTCACCACACTTGTGAAACAAATAAAACGTGATATACAATCCGTACTCGACAGAAAATCCGAAAGCGGGACGCTAAAACGTATAGACGAGCTGCCGCCTGTACCCCTGTCACCTGTGTACCCATACTCAATAGAAAGCGATAGAAACACTTAAGGGGAAGTAAATCCGCTGTCACCTGTATCTTTCCGGAGTGTTCGCGTAGACAGGCGCAGAGCGGCTCTTTGAGGTGCTCGATGCGAGTGAACTCCGGGAAGAACGGCAGAATGTCCTGCAATGACAGTATGCTAGGTTCACTAGGAGATCAAATAGTAAGATACTTCAATCGCATTACATGATAAAGAACAAACACACAAGCACATCTCCCCGAAACCTATATCTCGCACGACCATTTCCAGATTTCACTTAAGACATGTACCTTGTGTCGCATTGCCTTCTCTCCTCTCTCCTCTCCCCTTTCTCTCTCTCTCTCTCTCTCTCTCTCTCTCTCTCTCTCTCTCTCTTTCTCTTTATCCCTTCCCCCTCTCCTCCCTCCCTTGCTTTCTGTCCTGCTCTTCCTCTCCTCCTCCTCTCTCTTCCTCTCCCCATCCTTCTCTTTCCCTCCCCTCTCTCTCTCTTCCCCTACCTGCATGTCTATGACGTGCCCGCTCTCCTTCAAAAAAGACAAATTGACATCAAACAGTTCCGATTTCAAATTCACATGCAACTCATCCACAATATGCAACAAAATTGACATCAGGAAGCTCCAAATTCAAATGCAACCTTGATCGGTATTGTTTCACACCACTCTCACTAGCAATAACAAACATCGAAATCGCATCTCGTCAACGTGAACCGATTCCGAAAACTGTTTGGCTATGAAACTTTCAGTTTCGAATCTCACACGGTTACATATTCACGTATAGGTAACCATATGGTATCGCAACACTGCCATCTATCCAATTCGATTCACGACCTCAAAGTCACAGTGAAACCGGAAGCATTGCCAACACTATATAAACCCATAGTCAATACTCAATGTCATCACTGCAGCGTCTTCTCAGTCTTCTCAGCAGCCTCAATAAGGTGAGACCGAAAATATGATATAACGCCATAAGAATAATTGGAAATCTAACAATGGGCCTAGTGGCTATTGCACCGGGTGATGCGTATTATTAGCGGCACACATTTTCATGAGACCGACATGTACGATGTACGTATTCAATTCTGATATACTTTAAAAAAAAACTCCTTCCTTTTCCAGAATGAAGTTTCTCGTGTCGGTCGCCTCCGTCGGCAGTGGGGCAGCCATAGTGGCTGCTCTCGTCACCGTCGGATACATATTCAACGACATCAACAACTTCTACGCTGATTCGATGGAGCAGATGAAGGAATTCAAGGTACCTCTCCCCCTCTCTCTCATCTTACTTTAATCCCTCCCTCTCTAGGTCCTCTCAAACGACGCATGGTACATGATGATGGATGCTAATCGTCCTTCCGCCAAGGAGGCTTCTCCCTTCTTCCTCCGTGGAAAGCGTGCCTCCGGTGGTTCGTGCAACTGTGGAGCCGACAACAACAGCTGTCCACCTGGCCCGCCCGGACCTCCCGGAGCCAAGGGAGAGGACGGAACGCCCGGAACTGCTGGAGAGCCTGGACAGGCCGGAAATAGCGGAATGAAGCTGACGGGTGGAAACGGATACGACACTCCCGCATGTATCACCTGCCCCGAGGGACCTGCTGGCTCGCCCGGACCCGATGGAGCCGCCGGACCTGCTGGAGCCGATGGACATCCCGGAAACGCTGGAGCCCCCGGAAAGGACGGACAGCCTGGAGCCGCTGGACCCAAGGGAGACGCCGGACCGGCTGGCAACCCCGGAACACCCGGACAGAAGGGACCCAACGGACAGAACGGAAAGAAGGGCTCCGGAGCGCCTGGACCCAAGGGACCCGCTGGACCGTCCGGACCAGCTGGCAACAAGGGCATGGACGGACAGCCTGGAGCGGACGGACAGGCAGGACCTCAGGGACCCACCGGATCGAACGGAAACGACGGTGAGCCGGGAGCGGACGGACAGAACGGAGCAGCGGGAGAGGCAGGCATACAGGGCAGCGACGCCGCCTACTGCCCCTGTCCCCCGAGGAGCGACAATGTTGATGGAGATTACGAGGCGCAGAACACTGCTCCCTCCGCCGGATACGACAGCCCTGCTCCTGCTCCCCAGCAGCCCTACGTGAAGAGGAAGACAGTGCTCCGCGGACGCATCTAGTTCCATCTATTTATTCACTCTGTCTGTACTATATGAATAAAAAGTTTCCTCATGAGATATGTTTCAAGTCAGCATCAATGTAACGAAAAGTTTGCAACAGTAATTCTTGACCAGTATGAATTTAAAAAACTCTGAAAAACACTTATTTCACTAATGAATCTGAGTAACACACATTTTTGTTGAAATTGATGTTCAGATTTCGATAAGGACTGAGAGGGTCAATTTGAAAGGAACCCACCAAAGAGCTCAGCCGATGGCCAGGTGTGTTTCCAATGGACTTGGTCTGCCATGCACTGAACAAAAAAGTAAACATCTCTAACATTACAACTAGAACCTCGTTCTTTTCCAAAATAACCACATCGACTTTTGTAACGATTTCTTCCACCACTCATTACTCATTTCATAAATAAATACTTTATCAGATTCATTTAATATACACATCACAGACAAATTATTGGATATTTCAGGCACACAAATAGATATCTCAACGTATTTCAATATATAAAATGTGGGTGGCATTGCAAAATCGATAACGTGTACCAGACAATCGAAACTGGAAACAATACATATCACTGGCCTTACTCCTACATGCTCCTCCTCCTCCTTCTCTTCCTCCTCTTCTCCCCTGCTCCTCCTCCTCTCTCCTCTCAATTGATGATCCACGACTGCTGCTCCCTCTCATACTCTTCATCCGTGAACAATGGCACGTCGATTTGGCTGAAATTCATAAATATAAAAAAGATGATCAAACAATTTGCAATATACCTTAACCAGTAGCAATAAGTTTCCCACGCAGCGTATGCATGATGAAAATTTGTGACTACCAGTCCGCGGGTTTTTTTTGTGACTAATAGTCCGCGGGTTTTATTCTCACCTAGCATCTCTTTCACCTATGCATTTCCAATAATAATAATAATAATAATAATAATAATAATAATAATAATGATAATAATAATCAATGCCTACATTCACTATCCTGTACTCACTCGATGACTACTCAGTGTTACCAAACGTCTCCTTCCTAATCAACATTAAATCGCAGACGAATATCTTATAATACTAATAATAATAATAATAATAATAATAATAATAATAATTAGTAACGACCACTCACTCGATGGCAATAGTGCCGCAGAGGGGACAGTCACACCCCAGGATCGCCCCAATGTCAGCCGACAACTGCGAGAGGACAGCCTCCTTCTCTGAAAGACGCCATAATTACACAGACTTTTTACGCTTCAAAGCAAACACAAGTACAGACACTGAAAACGGCATCAATCATTTGCTCTTACCGATGAAAAAACTATAATAATGATAAATTATAAAGAAAAAAAGAACGCGTGAGTGAAAAAAGATGAAAAAGAAAAGGATTTCAACTTCCGACCCACCCGGACTGATCGTCTTCTTTCCCAGCCGCTCTTCGGCCTCGATCTGCTGGAGGATCTGCGAAAAGTATTCATCTCTCTCTCTCACCCTTGCTATCCTCCCACCCTCTCCCTCTTCCCCCCCCCCCTCTCTCTCGCTCTCTCCACCCACCTTATTCTCCTTCGCGATCAGTTCGCTCAGCCGCTTCTTCGTGTCCTCAAATGAGTGCAATAAAGGACCATTCAAAATATGAATCAGTGAACTACAAAGAAAGACTATCACTTCTACAAACTAATGACAACAGCGATTTAGTTTGGAAGATGAGTAACATATAGGAACAGTGATATGGGAAGCACACACCTTATCGAGGAATGCCATCATGGCCTGTTCGAGGCAGTCTCTGTGGAAGAGGTGTCGGCAGGAGTGGGCGAAGAAGGGGCGGGAGCAGAGCGTCTTGCGACAGCGACAGCACACGTCCGACACGCGCACCACGGTCGCCCTGAAAGGCAAACGTCCACCGTTGAAAGACTAGTTCTAGTTAGTATCATTTTGATGTGCCAAAATTGAAAACATTACCACAATATTACGAAAACAAAAACTCCACAAAAACGAATACAAATTGAAACATACATTATTATGTTAAACAATTAATGCACAATTGCAAAAGTGCTTCACGAATTGCCACACCCAATAACAGAAACGATTAGAAACCAAGTGTGAAACATACACTATGCCCCACAACACGTTGAATTAGTACGACTATGCCCCACATTAAATTAGTACGACTATCCTAACAACGCCCCCACCTCTTCTTGAGTTTATCCGTCCGCTCTCTAATCTCCTTGGCTATCTGCGTCGCCTCGCGCATCTGCTGTTGCAGGTCCTGAAAAGGTAGGAGGATAGCCGAACAGCTGAAGAATGCTCTCTTTCACATGTTAATATTTTTCTAGGAAGCTAAATTCATTGATTCTATTTCCATTCGTTCTTTTCACCACACTTGTGAAACAAATAAAACGTGATATACAATCCGTACTCGACAGAAAATCCGAAAGCGGGACGCTAAAACGTATAGACGAGCTGCCGCCTGTACCCCTGTCACCTGTGTACCCATACTCAATAGAAAGCGATAGAAACACTTAAGGGGAAGTAAATCCGCTGTCACCTGTATCTTTCCGGAGTGTTCGCGTAGACAGGCGCAGAGCGGCTCTTTGAGGTGCTCGATGCGAGTGAACTCCGGGAAGAACGGCAGAATGTCCTGCAATGACAGTATGCTAGGTTCACTAGGAGATCAAATAGTAAGATACTTCAATCGCATTACATGATAAAGAACAAACACACAAGCACATCTCCCCGAAACCTATATCTCGCACGACCATTTCCAGATTTCACTTAAGACATGTACCTTGTGTCGCATTGCCTTCTCTCCTCTCTCCTCTCCCCTTTCTCTCTCTCTCTCTCTCTCTCTCTCTCTCTCTCTCTCTCTTTCTCTTTCTCCCTTCCCCCTCTCCTCCCTCCCTTGCTTTCTGTCCTGCTCTTCCTCTCCTCCTCCTCTCTCTTCCTCTCCCCATCCTTCTCTTTCCCTCCCCTCTCTCTCTCTTCCCCTACCTGCATGTCTATGACGTGCCCGCTCTCCTTCAACAGTCCGATGCACGCCACTGCGTCCCCGTCCCGCTCCATCACGTGCCGGGCTGCAAAACATCTTCATATATAGGGTATTCCCCCCGTTCACGGTGTACGCTTCTATTTTTTTAGACATCGATCAATCAATCAATCAATCAATCAATCAATCAATCATTTATCCAGAATCGCTATATCCTGACTATACAACAAGTGCATACGGTACACCACAAGGGCTAAGCACATCATTTCATCTTTCAGACATCATTTCATCGCATTTGGTCGCGACTCTCTCCCCCGATTCTCTCACTCTTTCAAATTGACTCTACTATAATCAATATAATCAGTTTAGTATCAGTACCGAGCTGCCATGCACGACTTAATGTATGTGAGACTGTCTACAGTAAATAAGTGTAAGACTGTCTACATCAAGGATAGCTTTGAAACACCTACATTTCGATGTATTAACCACAAAGCGCAACACGAACAGTTGAAAGCATACTGATACATATTTCACACAAAACACCGACAAATCAAGTCTAAACACCACATCAGATCGCGTAGACGGAAAACACAGCAATGTTTCGACCCCACCTCATAAAGACGAGGTCAGACTCGATCATGTATTTAAAAAAAACTGCCTATGATACAAAAAGCCACTTTCTGAGGACCCTTCTGAGGGTGAGGCGCGTTCTGAGATCTTTCTGAGGGTCTTTTGCCAGCAAAAGTTGAGTCTGACCTCTACTTAAAAACATAACTTTAATGACACTAACCAATCTTGAGCCAGACGCGCCGTCTCATCTCGACCGGGTACTCCCTGTCCCTGTCGACCACCGGGAAGAAGTCGTCCTCCTCGGGAGGGGACATGTGACAGGCACACTCCTTGGCCAGAGAGACGTCCACCTGAACATAACATCGACGTCTCTCTCTCTCTCTCTCCCTCTGCATTCTGCATCATTCGGAAATATTACAGACATCTTCACCTTTCAGACACATATTAGAAAGAACTCACAAGTTCGAATTTTAGGATGACATCGAAACGTACAACACACATGATTTCTCCTCCACTACACATTTCACTGTTCCGTTCGATTGATACACAATACACATGATAAAACAAAGCGATTGCTTTTAACTTGCAATATCACGTATATGTTCAGGGTGATACATAGGTCGCAGTTAAATTCTCTACCTCCCTCCTCACTCCCCTCTTTCTCTCTCTCCCTCTCTCCCCATCTCCCTCTCTCCCATAACTTCAACGCCAGCTCGACAGCTTCTGTGAACATCTCTCCCACACACAGACAGTGCACCATACAGCGGTCAAGGGCTGAAAGTAGATACGGTACTGGTCAGATTGTACTCGTGAGATAAACATGTTAAAAACAATGAACGAGAGTAAGCGAGAGAGAGAGAGAGAGAGAGAGAGAGAGAGACGTCAGAGCAAATCACGGTCACCTTACCGTCACTTTAGCTAAAGTGACGGTAAGGTGACGGTCAGATTGCGGTCACATTGAAAAGGGGAGGGGCCAGAGCGAGTGGCGGGTGACGTCATCATCACTCATTAGTGTGAAGTAGTTTGAACGAGTGACGCCGCTTCCACTTCTTCTTCCACGTCTTTGTTGCCAGAGTCGTTATCTTCATCGTCGTGGACTTCTACCGACTCCTGACTTGGGAGACGTGGGCGCGAAAAACACACTGCGTGTCGGACCACCACGTTGAAGGTGAATGGGGATGCGTCCACGACGATGAAGATGACGACTCTGGCAACGAAGAAGAAGTGGAAGCGGCGCCACTCGTTCAACGTCAACTACTCCACTTTGTTTACGCACTAATGAGTGACGATGACGTCACCCGCCACTCGCTCTGGCCCCGCCCCTTTTCAATCTGACCGCATTCTGACGGTCACTTTAGCTAAAGTGACCGTCACTTTAGCGTCACTCCACCATGTTGTTCGCATGTCCGTATAGCAAAGTCGAGGTCGTAGGGTATGCCCGCCTTCTCATTCCCGTGAGCCTTCAGGTATTCGAGAAGCCTGCATTAAACATTGTAAACACTCCATCACCTGTCTCACTCAAGATCAATAACAGTAAATGAAATATCATTTATATAAAATATACGTTTCACGTTAAAAAAAAGTTTTAAAAAATATCCCAAGCCTCTGTCATCCCAACACATATTATGTGAAAACAATCCCAATCACTTTTCTGAACTATAATTTGTTAGGTTCTCGGTAAACATTTATCTCAAAATAATCCATTATCTCAAAATAATGTCTTGTCACCTTGTTGTCACCTTGTTGTCACCTTGTGTCACCTTGTATTACGAGTAGAAAAGAAAAGAAATCTCAAGATAAAAATAGAGGAAAACTCACTTGGCGGGCTTGAATCGCGCATACATGGCGATGAGTAGATTGTGCAGCGCCTGGTCCTGCAATTGACAGATAAAAGCACGACACAATGATATGAAGTAATTCCAATATCCCATTACGCTATTACACATACGTTTCACGTTGCAACAAAACCGAAAACTGGAATGAATATCTAATGCTGTCTTAAGTTGCGAAATAATCAATAGATAACAATCGGAACTGACATGCGCTCCGATCGGCTTGCTGACCGCCCACTCGGTGTATTTGAGGGCAGCGGCTGCCTGGAAGAAAGAACGGACGGTTAGGCGATTTAAAACAGTATTCACAGCCGTCACGCATCTCCTCCTGGACCATATTACTGTTTCACTGATACTGATTACTGTTTTACTGTATTACTGTATTACTTGATAGTATACCATATCACTTCTCACACACCATCGGTGGCGATTCCATACACGCGCACAGCGTCGGCAGCAGCTTTCCCGGTCGGATCTGCAAGATTCGTTCTTTCAGTCATCCATCCTCAAGAAACTATGTTTCGTGAAATGATAACATTGAACGACGCAAAATAGAACAACAATAGGTCACATCGTTTAACAGCAACAAATACGGGAAGTTAGTTTCAGTCATGTATAAGCTGATCAAAACTAATCGCGAAACTCCCAAATGCAGAACATTTCTCTCTACTCTCTCTCCCTCTCTCTCTCTCTCTCTCTCTCTCTCTCTCTCTCCTACCCACCCTCTCATTTCCGATCAGCTGTCCGAACAGCTCGATGGGCACTCTTTCCGCCAGCTGAGGGGCGTACTTGTACACAAGGTCGGGCTGCGACTGAAACACCAGTCCAATTGCTCAGCTCCACTCTTCCATCATCTCTTTGTGTTTATCACGTTTGTTTCTGTTTTTGACCTTATCAATTATCATCTTCCTCTCTTTATCCACTGTATTGTTAACATCACTCGTGAAGAGTTACTATAATGATCGTATTGCATACATTTCTCTTTGGCTTCGTATTTTATAATAGAAATACATTTTAAAATAATAATAATAATAATAATAATAATCCTGTTTTCCCCCACCTGTTGTATGACACACTGCAGTGCGTCCTTGAACTGCTCCCGGAGGAGGTAGATCGAGATACACGTCTCGTGGTCTGCAAGCAGAGAGAATCTCTCTCTCTCTCTCTCTCTCTCCCTCTCTTCCCCACTTTCTCTCTCAAAACATGATTGAATGAAATTACAATTTAATCACGGTTAAGGTCAAACATGGATTGAATCTAGCAACTGAAGTGCAACATAGTTGAACAGAGAAGCGTATTTTCTTCAAAATAAAAATATCGTAAAGGCAACACAGCGATGAGACCCACCCCTGAGACTGTTTGCGAGATATAGCTGGCTGTCAAAGTCGGCGTGGGAGACCATGAGACGGTAGACGGCCTGTCGGTTCGAAACCACGCTCTCCTGGAACAGTGAGAACTTTACTAACTTATATACTCAACACGCCGATGTAATTACATGTTAAAATGATCACCACATAAACAACCCTTATGAAACTTAAATCCAGTGGGACAAAACCACTCACATGAACAATCTTCCGGTTGAGGAAGGTGTGTATCTGGCGCTCCATCTCGCGCACCTTCTCCTCTCTGAAACCGAATCTCTTTCTCTCTCTCTCTCTCTCTCTATCTCTATCTCTATCTCTCTCACACACACACACACACCCACCTCTCCCTCTCCCGCTCCTTCTCCGCCTCGTCTCCGGCCCCGCCCCCTCTGGCCCCGCCCATCTCCCTCCGCAGGTCTGCCAGCTCTGCCAGCTGTACTTCCAGCAGCCACAGCACGAGAGCGTCGCGCTTCATCTTGTCCTGACAATTTTTAAATGTAAACAATTTTTTCTACGCATACTTTTCGAAAAATCGTCGCAGAATTTCGTACAATATAATCTAAACCAACAGTATGCATGAATATTTAAAAAAAATCATTCGAGATTTGAAATTTGAGAGCTCTCATCATATCTTCTCTTACAACACTTATCTCCCCATCCCACCCACCTCCGGTCCCCTCATCTGATCGAGCTTCCGGTCGAGCAGCGTCTTCAGACCCATTCGACGATCATCCTAGAGACAAGTATTCTCATATAAACAAACAAACCCTACAGTTGTAATTGTTATAATTAGTTAATAGGAAAAGACTCAGAGAAAGGAAGGGGAAGTAATAAAGAGAGAGAGAGGGAGAGAGAGAGAGAGAGAGAGAGAGAGAGAGAGAGAGAGAGAGATCCTACCCACCTGTGTGGAGAGGAACTTGAGCACCAGCGTCTCGAACGACTCCGTCGACTGTGCCAGGATCTCCGCCGCAGCCACGTAGCTGAAAACACATAATGTAAAACTAATTGCAAATACGCTTCATAGTCCGTTAACATACTCTCCAAGGTACGAGCTGCAATGTGCGAGACAGTGCGTATTCAATCACCACCAACATCTCAGCAAATCTTCGCAACCCTTTCACGTTAGCTTGGATCAGTCTGTCAAAAACTTGTCATTGCCATCGACTTGGCTGTGAAAATTGTTCTACAGCGTCTTCAGTTTTCCACTCTTCTCCTAGTGACATAAATACTTCCATCTACGACCAACATGCCAACATCTGCAATCTTCGCAACCAACTCAGTTAGTTTGGCCCAGTCTGCCATTGAAAACCCTCACTCGACATTCATATAGTGGGCACGCAAATGAGTTCCACTCTTTTCATGAGAAACATTAGAGTAGTTAGACAACTATCTGAACCCATTGGACAGTGTTTCAAGTTTGACAAAACATTGCGGAGGTACTCAAGTTCGAACCTACGAACAGTTGCTTGGTAAGCGAGAGCGTTGCCACTACGCCACTTGGTCATGCGGGACAGTCCGCGTATTAGAGATATGAACGTCAAAGACATTCTGCAGTCTGCTTCATCCATGTACTACGGTGCCAACTAGAGCACGATTATTTTTTGTTCGGAAAATGCTGAGCTAGTTGCGCGCTTAGTATAGAGAGGTCTACAGTGTCTTGTACTCACTTCCCCTCCACAGTCTAACTGTTCCGAGTGCAATCTCCTCAACCCGCTCACTTCCCCTCGGCAGAACTGTACTCTCTACAGTCTCCTACTCACTCACTTCCCTTCCGCAATGTGCTTGTCTGCCTGTCTCTTGAGGACGAGTTGATGGGCGGCGGGGTCGACGGCCAGCCGCTGCCGCGCCACCGTCAACGCGCGCGCGTACTCGCCCCGGTCAAGCAAGACACGCCACACGTACCTGCAAGGAGAGAGGGTCCCTGTCTGTCTGTCTGTCTGTCTGTCTGTCTCTCTCTCTCGATCTTTCATGTTTCGTTAAGCAACAACTGCGTTTCAGAAAGTATGTGACTATGAAAAAGATACATTTTCAACAAAAAGCGATCGAAAGTGTTCATAAACATCAATTATCTTCAAGATCTTATACGTTTCAACGCAAACATGTGATACGGCAGTTACGAATGTAAACAATATCGATGATGCCGTATTTCATGCAACACTCTTCTCTCTGACACTCAACACCACGACAATTGCGTTCCAGAGAAAATACCTATAGCACATAAGTTTCAAACAATATCGAAACGGAAATAAATCTGATTACATACAATACCGCAAAGACGTCATGAAAATGATTACATTATACTCAAATTTCAAATTTCAGAAAATGGAATTGAAGCTCACTCACTACACTATCATCTGCATCATTTACTCTCTCTCTCTCCTCACTCCCCCAATCTCTCTCTCTCTCTCTCCCTCTCTCTCTCTCTCTCTCTCTCTCTCTCTCTCTCTATCCCCTCTCTCTCCCCATCCCCACCTCGTCTCGTCATTGGGCCGGTACTTGAACGTACACTTGTTGGTGTGCATCCAGTGAGTGCCTGTCGACGCGTCCAGTGTGAACCCAACTGACGCGCCCAGCTCCTGCAAATTACAAACGCCTGCAATCGAGAAGAAATGTGTGTGATTGTAAACGTGGCAACGTCCGCGCGAGACCGAACCACCTGGAGGAGGAGGAGGAAGATGGGATCCGCGCTACCTTGCGCGAATCGGGTCGCTCAAGTAATCACGTAAGTAAGTGCGTATGATACGCTTTACGGTCACAACAAAATGGAATTCGGAAATGTTCGGCAATTCTCGGAAAGTTTCGTTATGAAATAACCGTTTTACAACATAAACTTGAGAAGACAGAGAGAAAGAGAGGAAGAGAAAGAGAGGAAGAGAAAGAGAGGAAGAGAAAGAGAGGAAGAGAAAGAGAGGAAGAGAAAGAGAGAGAGAGAGAGAGCGCGAGAGAAAGAGAGAGAGAGAGAGAGAGCCCACCTGCGGGAACACATCCTCATAGACCACCGCGTGAGTGTACACAGACACGGCAGACGTCCTGCAATCGACGAATGATAAGCACACAAAACACAACATATAGGATTCACCGAGTATAGAAAATGAAAAATTCAAGGACGGAAACAATAGGATTACTTCGTCGAACGAATCTAATATATAGAAAAAGCAGTGTCCGTCTGTCTGTAAGTGACGCTGGCGCTCTCTAAATACTCCAGGTCGGAGTTAGCATGTGAGACGCGTCGGGTTTGCACTATTTTTAAGCCCCGCCCAAATTACCAGAAGGAGAAGCGCCGTAGGCGCGCGACTCCGACTGGTTGATACAAAAAAACAATGACAATGCCTTGACATTCGACAACCGCGTCAAAACAAGAGATACACGGATGCACCCATACTTATAAGATATATAAATCGATAGCAACCGAATACGAGAACGAGAACGAGTAGATGCAGACCCACCGTCCACTGTACGCCAGCAGCACGTGCCACTCGGAGAGGGAGATGCCGCACGGCGCCTCCACGCGACCCTCTAGGCGGCGGTGTCTGCAAGAGACCCCCCTCTCTGTCTGTCTGTCTGTCTCTCTCTCTCTATCACCTTACAACTTACAATACCCCTATACCCGCCCACTTTCGGTGTCAAGAAGAAATTCTCTCGATCACTCTCTATCACCTTACCCCCAACTCATACCGTATCTGCAGAACAAAGAGCATATCTCTCCTCTCCTTACAGCACCCCTATACCGTATCCCACCTCCCCACCCACTCTATGTACTTCTCCTCCTCCAGCAGGTCCCTGCCGCTCTCGGCGGCACAATCGAATCGACCAACAGTGTAGCCGTCGGCGCCCAGCCACGCAAAACGGGTAGGCTCGTCTGAGAGGGAGGTACTGCGCGAGAGAGGGGGGGGAGGGAGGGAGGGAGAGGAGGGAGAGGGGGGGAGAGAGAGAGATTTACCGTTGGCAGGGTGTAGCAGCAGCGCGCTCGGACCGGTCAGCGAGGACGAGTGCATACTCAGGCAGTACGGGTCTGAAATGGGGTTACCATGTCAGGAAAAATTCAAGTCATTACAAATGAGAGCATTTGCATTACATATAAATAAGTATGTTTCATCAATATGTGTCCAAAAGAATTTTTGTGTCCCAAAGAATTTTTCTTATTACGGAAAAAAAATGAATTCGGGGTATAACTTAAACTGGTGAAACATACATGAAGCAGAACAAGCAACAAGTCAAAAAATCAGTCAAACAAAGAGCACCTCACCTTTGACAGCGAAGAACCCCGCAAAGATGGGTGAGGCGGCGTCGGGGAGGACTGTCCAGCCAGTCTGCAGGTGGGTAGAGCCCACGTAGCCGGCCTGTAGATGAGAAGTCTCTCTCTCTCTCTCTCTCTCTCTCTCCTCCATACCTTTGGTGACATGTCCACCATTCCAATGAGTGGATAGACGCGCGAGGGAAAGACGACCAGGAGGGACCATCTAGAAGGTAAAGGTAAAGGTAAAGGTAAGGGTATCCCCCCGATTCAAGAGATTCACTTTGCGGAGGTGGTCGACGAAGGAATCTATAGTTTTATTCTGGGAGATAGTTGGGGCCTCTGTGCATTTGACTACAGAAATAAGGGCAGTCGGTGAAAATGATCTCGCAGGCTGCAATTTTGAAAGCGCATGCTCATTTCTGGACGCAATTGGAGGGGTACGAGATCATTGTCACTGTTTGCACGGTACGTGGTCCCGCACGGAAAATGAGTATCTTCATTTCTGTAGTCAAATGTACAATGCCCCCAACTATCTCCCAGGAGAAAACTATAGAACGTATTTAATTCAAATCACAACACGATGTTCATTGATTTAGACTGGATAGCATAAACAATGAAACAGTCTCGAAACATAAACACACCTGGTTGCCTTGGCGTCATCATCGCTGAGCAGGTTGAGTTTGAGGTCGGAGACGGGCATCGCGTCGCCGCCGAAATTGCTCGCGTGGTCCTTCAAGTAGGAGACGTTGCCGCCGGAGGTGATCAGTGTCTCGAGAATGTTGCCTGGAACTTTGCATTGCGGATACATCTATACACGATACACCCACCCACACTTACAGTTCAGTAGTTGTGCAGTCACGAGAGTTCAGAGACTTATCCGTAATCATTATGGCTGCACGTGACATCGCAGTCACAACAATATGAATCGTGACCCGTCACACTCACCCTTGGCGGTTCCGAAAATGATCGCGCCTGTTTCGGTGTCCTTCTGCGCTTCGTGATTCCACCCGAGGGCCGTTATAGTGCCCTGAAATCGAGGAGATAAACCAGTAAACAATTGTCATCCTACCTTGATTCGCTTCAGCGCAACCACCGCCGCCGTCTTCACGTGGATGTAGAAGTTCTCGCCGCTCTGGTAAGGGAAGACGTTCGGATCATAAAACACACTAAGAGGGATGAGGGGTACCTTATAACTGGCAATGGCGTGTACGCCGCTGGGCGAGAGGTGGAGCTGCGCAAGTTGGTCGGACGGAGAGGTGAGAGGGAGGGAGAGCTCTTGAAAGACAAGGTTTTCTGGGGGGGAGGGGAACGCGATGCGAGGTGACGGTACCTTGCGGCTTCTCGGAAGCGGAGACGACAGACATGCGCAGCAGCGTCTTGTCCGAAACCGCGGCCAGCATCACGCCGCTGCACACCTTCATCTGCTTCAGATCCACCGTCCCCGCCAAGCTGTATTGATGTATTGATTGATAGATTGATAGATTGTGAAAAAATAAACAACTTACCGCAGGTCTTTCTTGAGGTCATTGTGGCTACGCACGAATATTCCGCTTTGTTGAGTGGACATGTTACTGCGATGTGGATGTCTTCATGAAATCAAGCCTGAAACATTTTGAAAATATTTCAATGAAAACAATTTCAGCAAAGTGCAAATTCGAACAGCTGATGTTTATTTCCCCCTAGTCCCGCAGAATGGCATGTTATGACAGCGAAACGGCGATTCGTATCACGAATTTTAGTACGACATCGGAGTAAATTCAAATTTCTGAAATTTTGTTTATTTTGTTTATTTGTGGATTTGTTGTTTACGCCATGTGTAGTCTGCATCTGTATCTGTGATGTACAACAACAAATCGGTGATTTAAAGTACTCTACGAAATGCCCTATCGATTTGCATTGGTTTTAAAGGTTGTAAGGTTCCTCTGTTTTCGCGGCTCGTTCGATCGAGATTGAATCAGCTGTCTCTCTCCGCGGTGCGCGCCACGTCATGTTTCGGGACCGATGGGCTTGATTTCAGTATGTTCGCCGCCGGCGCGGCACAAGTGAAGCGAGAGCGGGACAGCGACGATGAAGACGACCGTCGACCGCCTGATGCCGGCGCACCTGTCGCCCGCTTCAGCTCGTGAGTTACATTATGTTGTTTTCATAATGTTGTATTTATTTAGATAGTGCTAATGTGCGTATGTTGAGGTTTCCTACACGTCCGCCGCAGCCGTCGCAGCGTATATCGGAGCAGAGCATCCAGCGCGCGGCGCGCAACAGGGAGGCGAGGGACATGCTCAACGTGGCAAGTGAACTAAGTATTCTTATGATGTATAGGATTCATTTCCAGAAGAAGGAGCGTCTGCTGGAGGCGAAGGACCGCGCCTACATCATCACCGTCAACGACGACGACTCGGACCTCGAGCTGCCCATGTGAGTTGACTTCATAATATGTTTCACTTATTTTTTAGAATAAAATAGTTATGTACATGAATCGCTGTAGGGTGTCGAACTACCGGCCGAACACGGTGAAGTCGTCGCGAGTGAAGGAGAAGACGACTCGCGGCCGCCGTGGGTCTCCCTCCAGTAGCAGCAGCAGTTCCGACAGGTGGGTTGTTGTATGTTGTTGTTGTTGTTGTTGTTGTTGTTGTTGTTTACATTGTTGTTTGTAGTGACGACTCGCGTCGCCGGCGTCGGCACAAGAAGAAGAAGAGCAAGAAGAAGAAGGACAAGGGGCGAAAGAGGAGCAGGAGCCGCTCCCGCAGCCGTAGCCGAGACAGGAGCAAGCGCGCGCGGTCCAGGTCTAGGTCGCCGAGAAGGAGGTGGGGTATTTATTGATTAATTTTTAGTATCGAATTTATATGTTTCACAATAATCATATGTCATAGTGCACTAGAGAAGTTGTAATTGACGATGGTTTATGGCTTTTTACAATAATACAATGGTTCGTTTACAGGAGTAGGAGCAGATCGCGTTCGCGCGACCGGGACGCGAGGAGGAGGGATAGGGAGGTGATCCCCGTCGACACGCCCAGAGAGTCGCTCTACCAGCAGAAATCGGTGGGTGGGAGGAGAAAGTCTGATGGTTATGCGTCATAGCATGAGTTGGACCACATAAGAAATTGATTTCTCTTTTCACCTTGTCTGAATTTTTTTTTTTTGACGCATTGACGTGTGTTCGCTTGTCTGGTCTCGTGGAAGAGTTGCAACATACGTGTTATTATGGTTACATTGAATGTTTTTTGTTCAGCGCGAGCAGGCTCGTCTGTGGCGTCTGCTGACGCGGAACGACCTGAAGGCGGCGTCGGACTTCTCCTCCCTCCCGCCCGCCGAGTTCTTCATCTGGGCGTGCAACATGCTGCCCGCCGAGGAGATACGCATGTGAGTGTGTTGGTTTTTTTTCGGTTGAATGGTTCTTTGGCTTTGGTGATTACTGATTGCCTATCGTTTACTGATTGTGATCGGGCAACAATATTGATTTGAAATCAATCGATTTATCGACTACTGAATCCTGAATCATTCATTTTCCAGGTACGACAACATTCCGGGCGCGTCGAATGCGCCTGGGGACACGTTCGTCAAGGGACAGATTCTGACCAGCAGTGACAGAAGGATGAAGACGCTGGAGAATGTGAGTTCTTGCTACTTTATTTTGTATAGACAAATAACGATTGAATTTTTGATTCATGATATTTATTGCGGACTTGTGTTGCATATGTGGTTTTTTTTTTTTTGCATGAAGATGTACAGAAGAAGTATTACAGGTTAAAAATGTCTGAGATAATAGTGTCATATATTTCACGTGACCCACTAAACGAGTGCTACAAATTCACAAAGTTTTGAGGAAGCATTCCCTAGGTTTTAGAGTTCGTCATATGTTCCACAATGCTCGTATTATGATGTCTCCTGCAGATGTTATAGTAGTAGTATGCTAGGTATTCGTGAGTACCTCGAAATTGGCTGAAACGTCACGTTTTCTCGTTGCTCACCGTTGCTGTGACGTCACACCTGACGTGACGTGACGTTGATTGTGACACAGGTGTCACACCTGGTTTGACGTCATCGGTGTATGACGTTGCTTGCAGTTGTTCTATCCTTGTGAGAAGGCGAATCTCAATTTTTAATAAACGATTGATTGACTGATTGGCTCTTGCAGTTGTTCTATCCTTCGGAGAAGGCGAAGGAGACCCGCCAGCATCGCACCCTCAGAGACAACATGCGCGTACAGTACTCGCAGGAGCCGGAGAGGGTGTTCGTCAAGAAGGCGAGTCTAGAATCTAGAAGTCCACTCTCTTGGTTGCCTCCTCTCTCGATGTTGGCTGTGTGTGAGTGTGAGTGTGAGTGAGTCTACCATCTTCGAGACTGTCATCTCTCCCCATATTGACTCTTTGTGTGTAAATGATTTGAGATGATGATTCAGATGATGGAGACGACCGGCGAGATTCCGCTTTCGCAGAAGAAGTACGAGCGGTTCCAGTTCAATGTGAGTGTATTAGAATCAGTGTTGTGAGTTCAAACATGCGCATAGTGCCATTGTTGACAGAATTTGACTGGATATCGCGTGGGTGAAACGTAATTCTAATGTTAGCGACTTCTGTGAGGATGAAATGCATTCTTCACGTTTTTTTTTACTTCTTTTAAAATGATAACGACATCTGAAATCATGATTGGATGATGGATGTTGATTGTGATTATCAGCTGTCTAAGAAGTACCATTATGACTACACGTGTTTGTGTTTGAGTGCTAGCAAATGGGATGTAACATATTACTATATAGTTTTGTTGGGGGTACATGTTATTCAGCTGAAATGTATTTTTCATAGTTTTAATGTTAGTTAATGTAGGTGTTGCATTCTTTGGAATATTGTTGAATAAATTTATAACGACATCTGAATTCCTGTTTGGATGTTGTATGTGATCACTGTCTGTGTTGGTTACTTGAGAAACGCAATCCTTATCCTTACACATCTTCGTTACTGTAGAAAGGAAAGAGAAATTGTCATAGTATATCTTTGATATCAGTGGGAGCGCCCGGACGTGGACAGAGATGCGACGGAGGAAGAGCGACTCGCCGCCACCAAGGTGCACGACCCACACCTCATGACCAACGACGACGTGAGTGGCGGGAGCGGCAGGGCATCTCTCTCTCTCTCTCTCTCTCTCTCTCTCTATATATATATATATATATATATATATATATATATATATATATATATATATATATATATATATATATATATATATATATATATATATATATATATATATATATATATATATATATATATATATATATATATATATATATTATATGTCTTTATCTCTCTCTTTCTGTTTCTCTCTCTATCTCTCTCTTTCTGTTTCTCTCTCTGTCTCTTTTTCTCTCGTTTTCTCTCTCCCTCTCTCTCTATGTCTCTCTGTCTCTTTCTCTCTCTCTCTCTCTCTCTCTCTACTCTCTACTCTCTACTCTCTTTGTGCCTTGAAAGGTTGCAGTGAGGTGAATGGAATGATGTAGTCGATATCGTTGCAGTTGAAATCCGTTCCGGACGTGCACCAGCGTCACATTGCGATGAACGCCAAGCTGGCACACTCACCCAAGGACGAGGAGCTGTGGATCATGTTTATGGAGACGGAGGTGCGGGGGGGAGGGAGATCATGTTCTATCTGTGATCTGTGGGAGAGTCGCAGGGGTGGGGCAGAGAGGGAGGAAGATGATAGATGGAGATCATGTTGCCTCTGTGGAACAATTCCACTATTACATATGTGAGATGAGAGAATAAAGGAGGGATGGCCGAGTCATGTGTGTGTTTATTTCCAGCTGGAGCGTCAGCGGGTGGAGTTGGAGAAGGAACGGGCGAGCGGCGTGCGCTCTGGCCAACCGGAAAGGGCCAACTACGAGAGGATGATGAGCCTCATCGACAGGGTAAGTGCGGGGAGGGGTTCTCAACGTTTCGACCATTATCATTGACGTGAATCTGAACAGGTTTAGAAGTTATTAGATTGGTGTGTTTCAAGGTGTGTTTCCTATTTCAAAGCGCCAACATATCGATCGTTAATTGAGGCTTCTAAACTTCTAACTTACAACCTTTGCACCTTTGTTCAATATACATTTATGAACCTCCCGTACATAGGTGGAAGTTATTGGTGTAAAACTTATTTTACGTCGAAGTGGATTAAATGTGGCGTCATCGATGTCATCAGTAAGTTTTTGGCACTCTCGCAGTAAAGAGTAAAGAAAGGTGAACTATTCTCGCTTTTCAAGTAATTGGTGTGATTAGTGCATGGTCACGGCGCAACGACGTTGTTTCACGCGCGATTTTGTCTCGGCGTGTGGCCGTCATTCCATCACGCCACGCTTTTCCCGAAATCGCGCCGCGTGAAATGAACGCGCGGCGAAAGTCTCGAATTCGAGAATCCCGAAATAACGCCCGTGGTAGTTGGAGAAGTCAGAAAATCCCGAAACAACGCCGCCGCGCGTTCATTCGGGATTAGAGAGATGAAGCGACCGGTGGGCCGTGATAATTGGAAAATTATGTAATTTGTTTCGATAATGCCACATGATTTGTCTCATTTCTCAACCTTCTCATTCATGAGAAAGGCAATGAGGAGGCCGTGCATGGGATGCAGGCGTCTCGAAATGACGCGCGATCCCGAACTAACGCTTTCGCAAATCTCGAATGAGCGGCAGCGTGATATCACGCTTTGCCCGTCAAAAGTCCCGAAACAACGCGCGCCGGTTAGCGCGCGTGGCATGGGCGTGCCATCACGCCGCTCATTTCTCGCATTCGAGAATCCTGAATCAACGCGCCGCGTTGTCTCGTCTCGAAATGACGACGCGCGTGATCGCGCGTTGCGCCGTGACCAGGCACTAGGTGTGATACATAGTTTAGACGGGATGCTATGCCATTGCTGTTGTTGATGGCCATCGGTGTTATTGATTGTTTTTTCAGGCTATCGAGAAGAACCCTCGTTCGGTGCAGCTGCAGATGCGTAAGCTGGAGATGCAGTTGGAGAGGAGCGACCGCGACGAGTACAGGAAGACGTGGAAGGATGTGAGTGTGTGTTGGCGAGCTCTGGTGATCATGTGATTGTTACGATACGCGAATTGTTATTGGAAATTGGAAACTGTGTTTGCAATTTGTGAGTGTGTGTGAGCGATGGGAGAAGCTCTGTCGACTTCTGTTTGTTGTGTGTATAAGGATAACCGAGCTCGAGACGAGATATATTGGTTTTGGAAACTGTGTTTGTAATTTGTGCAAAGTTTGAAACGTATTTGTTGTGTGTAATTTGAGATAGTCGAGCGGAATTGTTTTGGAGCCTGTGTTTGCCATATGTTCTTGATGTGAAACGTGTCTGCCATGTTTCAGGTGCTGCACAAGTTTGTCAACTCGACCAAGCTCTGGCGGCAGTACCTGGATGTGATGCAGTACGATGGACACTTTTACGACCGCAAGAAGCTGGTCGGTACTGTAGTTACTACTGTATGCTCACTTGCGCCACTGCTTGTACTTGTGTACTGTACTTCGGTTGGTACGAGTACTGTACTTTGGTACTTTCGAATGCTCGGTCTTTTTTCAGTTGCTGGAGCAGGAGCAGTGTCTGGCGAAGCTGCAGGGTCTGCTGCTCGGACAGATCCGGTCGCACAAGTGCGAGCCCGACACGAGCGAGTCAGTTGGGGGGGGGGGGGTGCCCTTGTTCTCTTCTTATTTGAACAACTTGTTTTTGCAGCGAGTATTGCTTTGAGAGAGTACGACTGCAGGTTCTGTCATTCTGAAAATATCAGTTAATTTGTGTTTGAATCAAGTCATTATTGTTGTTCAGAATATTTAGTTTTATTATTAATAGTTGGTGCGTAGATTGTCTTTTTTATTGATCTGACATCAGAAAATATATGTTTCGATTTGAGGTGCGTGTCGCGTCTGCTGGCGGCCCGTATCGAGCTACTGCGCGAGACCAACTTCATGGCGCGGTCGACTGCCACCTGCCAGGTAGGGAGGGGGAGAGAGAGATAGAGGGAGAGAGAGAGTGAGAGAGTGGAGAGAGAGTGAGAGAGTGGAGAGAGAGTGAGAGTGGAGAGAGTGGAGAGTGAGAGAGAGTGGAGAGTGAGAGAGAGTGGAGAGTGGAGAGAGAGGGAGAGATATCCATAATCCATTTTTTGCCAGGCCATCCTGGAGTTCTGTCTGTTCCGCCCGCTGGACCCGCCCTCGGGCCCTCCCCTCTCGCATGCCGATCTCGTGCGGCAGTTCAACGCCTGGTGGGACTCGGAGCTGCCTCGCATTGGAGAGGAGGACGCCAATGGTGAGTCGATTGTCGATAGTAGGGCGAACATTATGTATGTGATGAAACTGAAAAGAGTAACATACATTTTTTCTGTTGTTCAATTGTATTTTCTATGTACTTAATGCTCTTCGTAGATTAATGTTTCATTCCTTTACGAGTTGATAGGACTTGATGAAACATAGATGAATAGGATCAATGGAGGATATAGTTCTATGCTCGCAATAAGTTGCGCGCTGTGGGGTAGATCTGAGGAAGACGGAGAGTCAGCTCTCGGCAATAGCGCGCAAAACAAGAGAGGCAGACGGTTATGGCACCGTATTTCGAACTGCAAGCGGGGTAGATCGAAAACTATCGCTCTGGCGCAGGCTATAACAATGCACTCACATTTGTGTGAGCTCTGTGAGAAGTAGTAGACGAGCATGGTCAGATTGGTTATTCGAATTCTCGGTCATGATTGTTGACGAGGTTAGTGAAGTGAACATGCTTGCATGGTTGCAGGATGGAACTCGTACAACGTGGTGGTCGACGCTGCTCAGATGCACCACGCCCCCAAACCCCACCACGACACGTTCACCAATGCGGAGAAAGAGTCGGTGGTTTCTCATTGAGTAGTGAGTGACCAGTCTCTTCCAAACACGACCAGTGTGTTTCGAAGGCGAGGCTGCAGAGACTGATCACAGCTTCATATATCATTGTATTTTTTGTATTTCATGCATGTTTTGTATGATGGATCCCCTTGCAGCTTCCGTTTTTTCTCGAGTGTGTCTGACGCCTGGCTGGAGAGTGAGTGGCGTGTGGCGCGCGAGATCTTCCACCCGGCCAGACGCTACCACTACGACGACCCCGACGACATTGACATCGAGGTGGGTGCGGGCGTTTTGTTGTTGATTTAATTTCGACCGTTGCACGAGGTATTGAGACATTGTACAAGCCGAGTTACATCGGAACATGACTTGTCGTGAAACGTATTTGTTGATTCGTATTTGTTGATTCATTTATTTGTTGATTGTGCATAGCAAGACTCTTGGAACAACTAATTGTCCAAGTTGAGTTGCATCGAAATATGAGGGTGTGGTGAAACGTACTTGTTGACTGGGGCTCACATTGTTCAAAGTATGTCATATTTTGATAACTAATTGTCCAAGTATAGTTGCATTGGATTATGTAGTAGCGCAATACAGGAATATAGTCTAAAATATGTGCGAGAGGACATAATTAGTCTTTTTTTTCAGGAGCTGGTATCAAGTACCAGTACCAAGTACCAGTAACAAGTATCAAGTCCCTTTTCAGGACCTGGTGGTTGACTCTGTGGACGTGGTGGTGTTCTCGTTCCCGCGGGAGGAGACGAGCCTGCCCGTGTGCCACGTGCTGGCAGAGATGGGAGTGGTGTGGTTCGAGGAGGAGGTGAGAGGGGGGTAGAGGGGGGAGGAAGAGAGATAGAGAGATAGAGATAGAGAGAGAGAGAGAGAGAGAGAAGAAGGGGGAGGGGAGAGAGGAGGAGAGGAGAGAGGGGGGTCGGAGTATGGTGGACGATATGTTTCACGGTGTGAATAAGGGTAGTAGGTCGCGTTGGAAGGCAATACGATGTGTGTGATAGTGAAAGTGTGGGTATGTACATTTTGTGATGTAGATGTAAAGTACATGGATGTTCTGTCTGCCTCTGTACTTGGAGTATGACTTGTCTGCAGTAACCCGTTGCCTAGATGCCTGTTTCCAGCTGCCCCGCTGTTCTGACGTGGCCGGCGTGCGTTTCGGCCTCTCCCCGATGTGGCTCCGACCACAGGAGTACTACCAGTTCATTGACAGGGTGCTCGAGCAGGTACGCGGGTGGGAGTGGTGCAATGTGTACGTGTGGTCACTTGCAGGCGATGACGTCACCCCTGGCTGCTCCCCTTGTCGACTCGATGATGGCGGCGAGGGTGTGCACGTGAGTGAGAGGAGAGAGAGAGAGAGGGAGGGAGGGAGGGAGGGAGGGAGAGGAGAGAGAAAGAGTTTCAGACACGCGTTCTACCTGCAGTACGTGAACAACACTCTGCCGGGAGGTGGCCGGGTCAAGTGCAGCACGCAGATCAAGCGGCTCAATGACAAGGTGAGACGTGAGAAGGGTGGAATTGCGGCATGGTAAAATTTATTAAGTCACTCATTTTTTCATAATTTGTTTAGTCACTCATTCATACAGCGGAATTATTGTAGAATGCCGTTTTGATCAATGTGAATGTGGTGAAACGTAGATGCATAAGGAATTGGAATTGTTAGAGAATGAGGAACTGACATGGAATCAACTCTCCTCTCTTCGCTTCCGATAAAACCAGGGCGATGGATATGTGGTAAACATATGATAATGAATAGCGATACCGAATAAAGTATTTGATTTGATCTCATTGTTGCAGGTGCAAGCGCTGACTCCGGCTGGCTGTGCCGGCACCCCCGCCGGCGACCGGTTCATGGTCATGTTCTACGTCAGCTGCCGCACCGTGAGTTGACTGTGGTTGTTGTTGTTGTTGTTGTTGCATTTCCATGTTTGCAGTGTCTTTCATATGGCTGGATCCCGTGCCCCACCGACAGTGTTCCGTTGAAGAAGGAGTGGGACAAGTTCTACAAGGCGGTGCGTGCATGGGAAAAGGGGGCGGAGAGTTTGGAGTTGCCATTAGAGTTGCAGTAGGGGCATGCGACAATTGTTTTAGAGAACAGTTTTTTTTTATGTAATCACGGTGAAACATATCATCAACGTGCTGAAGAGTTGCATGCATTGTTTACGGTGAGCCAAGCCATTTGCTTACATGTAATTACCGTGAAACATACGTGGGAGGGGGAACGAATTGAAGAGTTTCAGTGGTTCACCGATATTGTTGTCAAAAGAAGATTGAAAAGCTGAAAGTTGACAGTGTACACATTGATGAATAGCGTCTTCTCAAGGTGGTCACCAGTTGCATAGCGAACCAAAACCATGTGATTGCGCATAGAGAAGAGATCCTGGACTAAATTTTTGTTTTGATTTGATTTAAAGAAGTTGCTGGTTGAGGTGGTGAAGGTGCTCTCCCATGTGATGCAGACGGAGCTCGCGCAGGGCCGGCAGAGTCCCCTCGAGTGGACGATGCTGGCTGTACAGCAGACACTCAGCATGCTGCTCGTGCTGGCAGAGGTGGGTGGGCAATGGGAATGGTCTAGGGTGTTTTTTTCATAAAAAGGTGTTTCAAGTTTGACAAAACGTTTTGCACCAACGGGGACCGTACCTTTGTCACCACTACTTACGAGTTAGCTCACTAGCCGCTTGGCCGCCGAACCGTTGTTTCACTGTCCGCATTTTGGGGTGGCCGTGGCATGCGCAATGACCTATCGCGCACGAGAATGCATGTAATTTTCCGGTGCTTAATTAAGGCACTTCCGGTGCTCTTCGAGATTTTTAGTTTTGACTAGGGCTAGGTATGGGGCATGACTACAAGATTCCATCAAAACAAAGCGAGTTATGGGGGGGCTTGTTGCCATTTGCAAGAGTTATTGCGTGTTCTGGGGGGTCATGATAGATAACCAAGTGGTGAAACGTATTTGCTAGTGCTCGCGGAGGTGTGTTAGGGATATAGTGAAGGCATTGCTTTGAATATTTATATACGAGGCAATTGGATGTTTTATTATATGATCTAGGGTGATATGATAGATAACCAAGTGGTGAAACGTATTTGCTAGGGCTTGCCGAGATAGGGGCGGTGGATGGAGGAGATGCAGCAGCATCTGTTGTAGTCTTAGTTGGATGGTGTGATAAGATTAGTGATTTCGGACTTCGGAGTCACTATTGTCAGTTCTGAGGGGTCATGAAACCAGTGGTGACACGGATTTCCCCGGCATGTCAGATTTATCTGTTTAGTTGCTGTGCGCTCCCTGTCGAAGATAGTATTTATGCATGATGAGGAATTGGAGTATATTGTGTGCTCTGAACGGAACATGATAGCTACTCTGAACGGAACATGATAGATGATGATAGAGTATATTGTGTGCTCTGAACGGAACATGATAGATGATGATAGAGTATATTGTGTGCTCTGAACGGAACATGATAGGTGAAACGGATTTTGTATGTACAATACACGATAGATCTGTTCAGTTGCCGTGCGCTCCCCTCGCTGACATTGTGTGTCTGTTATGGAGGGCGGACGCTCGTCAGCCGGCGGATGTGCTGCGGGCGATCGAGGGATGGACCCGGCTGGAGGAGAGGTGCATGATGGAGGGCACTCAGGTGGGTGGAGAGGGAGTAGATTGTATCGAAGATGAATTATCTCCTGTTGCGATTATGACATGTATGAGGTGATTGAAACGTATTTGATGAGATGAAACCATCAAATCTTTCTTATTACAGGTATTTTCTATTGTTGAATGTATGTTAGAATTGAAATGTGTTTAAATGAGCATCGGCCACGGGGGGAGGGAAAGAGGATGAAGGGAGCGGAAGTAATGGTGAAAGTTGATTTGATTGATTTGAGTGTGAATGAAAGTGAAGTGGATATTGGCATTGAGCTGTGTTGCGGTTGTGAAATGTATAAGAGGAATGGAACTTATTTCTATGAGTATCGGTCTCACCTGATTTCACGGTATGTTTTCAATTTTTAAATGTATGGCAGTTCCACTATAGCAGTTGTAATGTGTGTTGGTGGGTTGGTGCAGATTATGATATGTATGCGAGGCAGGAAGGGGGAGGAGAAAGCAGACATCGTTGAAGAAAGCATAGTTGATGTATTGCCCCTTAATGCGATTGTGATTGATGTATCCGAGTATTTCCTTTGTTGAATATTAGGTTTTTTGTCACAGCATGGATTAGCAGGCGGTTTTCTATTGTAAAATCTATGCAAGTGGTGAAACATACAGTTCCCAGTATAGCAGTTCTGTGTTGGTGCAGTGCACACCTTTGAAAGTGGTGACGCGTGTCTGTTTCAGTCGACGTCCCCCCTGATCCCGTCCCCATGGGCGATGTGCAGTGTGGTGCAGATGGCTGTGGAGTACTGGAGGACGGGCGGCGACGGGGCGAGCAAACAGGCCGCCGCCATGACGGCTCTGCAGCGGGCTGTGCGGTGGGTGGGAGGGAGATCATCTAAAAGGGGGGGGATCATCATCTATGATCTTGTTATATGTTATAGTTATCATTGAGTAAAAATGGCGAGGTTACCGTTCGGTGCAATAAATACACGGTGCGCGTTATGGCCATGTTGTGGGCAGGTTACGGGCAGGTTGTGGGCATCCCTTGTTACAAGGTGCCCACAACATGCCCATAACTCGGGCCGTGTATAGTCGCCGCCTGGTGGATAGTTTCTGTTATTGCCAGCCGGGGTCAGTTGGCGAAACTCAGTTTCAAGCGAGAGAGGCCAGACAGCGCGGGCAAATGGTCGAGTGTCGCGCGGCCTCTTTGATTCGCATGTCGGCTTCTTTGATCGATATTATCGTTTAAAAGCGCGCGCTTGGGTCTTCTCACGACTAGAAGGTAGATCGAATGCGACTTGAGGGTAGATCAATTTTCTACCGTAATCTGGCGAACTATCTCCCAGAATAGTGGTATGAAAGGTTTCCTACCCCCGCATACGCTGCTCTAATCAACAGTGTCTGGGGGCAGGAAATCCCTTGGTCTGTCTGCGCATCGTCTGGGCAAGGATCGAGTATCCTCAGAACCCTGTCGAAACTCCTCTTAGTTCTGTACCGCGCATCTCAAACTTTTGTATCGCTACCATAACTATGTATGAATAAAGATAAAGATATAATAATATTATAGTCAAGGTGAGTGGAAGGTGGAGAGTGGACAGAAAGGGGATTAGTATATTATCGTGTCAGTGAGTTCATGATTGAAAAAGGAACTGAATCACGATTCTGATCGTAATTATCGGCTGTTCAACATACTGTGCATTAGCCTTTAAAAATCGTGGCATATTTGTTTTGTGTATGAAACATATTCGTGTTGGAAGAAGCTAAGCTATAAAAACACAAACTACAATCATTTGATGCGAAGTGATGTTCAGCAGATGAACCGCGAGAGAAACAGTTTATTCCGACGTTTCGCCTTTATGGCATCATCAGGCAAAGCATGACTGTCTACAATAATCTTTATCTGCCAAGAGATTATAGAGACACAGTAACACAACAGGAATTGTACAGTGTGGCAAATAGTGAGCTGACTCTAGGCTATTTGTATCAAACATCTAGCTACTTATGGGGGCTCTCTGTTCGCAGCGTGGACTCTACTCTGGCGCAGCGTCACTGGGTGCTGCTGAACAGGCAGGCAGAGGAGAAGAGGAGGGAGGTGCACATGCGACACGCAACCATGACTATGATGAATATGATCGGAGCGGCGAAAGGCGTGCTCGGAGTGGCCAGTGACCAGGTGAGGGGGAGGGGAGGAGATACAGGCAGACAAACGGAATGAAAAGAGAGGGAGAAAGGGGGTTAGTAGGTAGAGTGAGACAGACAGAGAGGAGGGGGAGGGAGGGAGAGAGAGAGATGAACGCTCCTCTTACAGCTGCTGGTGGCCTACGCGAAGACGCACACGCACGGTGTGCCTCGTTTCGCGGCGCAGACCCGGCTGCGCAGGATGGCTGAGGGTGGTGGGTTGATGAAAGTGACGTTCTAAGATTCATTATCGGCACTGGCTATCCACGTGACTATGTTCAGAAGGTGATGCGTATAGTGTGTGGTTTTGATTTAGCTGTGTCGTCTTATGAGGTTGACATCGAGAAGGTAAATTGTGGTATTCTCTCAAAGGTAAATTGGGGTATTCTCAATAGTGCTGTTATGTATGAGTGGCGAAGCATATCGTATGCGGTTTTGGATTTGCGTTATGCCGTCTTGTGATGGATTAGTTTAGTGTCACACACCGAATGGATTGCGGTACTCTAAATAGCGCTGTTTTGTAAATGTACTGAAGCGTATTATTATTATTATGGTTTAAATCTTTTTGCAGCTCCGTCGATGTCTGTGGCACTGGCGCGTATTCGATTGGAGAGGGAGTTACTCGCCGGCTTCCGACGGAGCACCGACAACCCGCAGTCGACTATCACCAATCGTGAGTCTACTCTTTCTCTCTCTCTCTCTCTCCCTCCCCCCTCCCTCTCCCCTCTCTCTGTATCTGTGTAGCGACCAGGACAGTGTGGTCTGATTGTGTTTGGCCGCTTGACGCACGTGCTTGTTTGCAGAGGTGTCGCGTGTGTGTAGTGTGATGGCGGAGGAGGCGGCGCGGCTGAACAGCGTCTACCTGTGGAAGCAGGCCGTGCTGGTGTGGAACGACGAGCCGCACAGGGGCAACAAGCAGGCAGAGGTGGGGGGGAGGGAGGGAGAGACAGGAGAGAGGGAGAGAGAGAAGGAGGGAGGGAGAGAGAAGGAGGGAGGGCGAGAGAGTACCCGTCTCTTTCAGATGATGGTTCGCGCGATGGGCACTGTGAGTTGGTCTCTGCAGCTCGCCTACCTGCACTGTCAGCCGCTGGCTCACAGGGCCGAGTGGGAGCGTCTCGCGTGAGTCTTTGTCTCCAGTTGTAAGACCTTGAATAGCTTTTTATAGGTGTATTGCATATAGCCTGTACATAGCATGGATAGCCTTATATGTGATTTGATGTATGAGTGCGCGATAGGTCGAGGTGGAACACTTATATTAGTGGTTTAGCGTTGTGTACAGTATTGGCAGTTTACTGCAACGTATTTGTTGCATTGTTGTCGCGTGAGTCCACTTGTCCAGTTGTGGGTAGCGTAGCGTGGTTGTTTGGTTTGATATTCTTCTTTTGTTTAAATTCTCACTGATATTCATGTTCGGCTTATTATTGGTGGAGTCGAACGACGTTTATATTAGTTGTTCAGATGAATTCTGTTTTATGCCTTGCTGACGAAACGTATTTTTATAGTTTTTTTTCCCGATTCATGATTCGAATCTTTTCAGTCTCGGTCTGGTGGAGCGTAAGACTCTTATGCGGTATGATACGTCGATGATCGAACAAGTGCTGGAAGACAGCGAGGAAGAGGGGTCGGGATCGGGATCGGAAGGAGAAGAGAGGGAGAGACGGAGGAGCAGGAGTAGGAGTAGGAGCAGGAGCAGGAGTAGGAGCAGGACTCCGGACAGGGAGGAGGAGAATGGAGGGGAGAGGCAGGAGAATGGAGAGAGGGATGGGAGCAGCGACGGACAGTGAAGCTACCGTAAACTGCTGAACAGTATATTTGTGTTTTACGGTTTATGAGATCTTGCGTGTTTGTAACGGTTTATTGACGATCTTTCGGTAGAGTGCATTGCGTAGTTTGTTTTTGATTTGTGCAGCATTATCCAGGTTGTTGTTATCTGTCGTGTAAAGTTTATTTTTTGAACATTTGATTTTGATGTTTATGATTCGATACATCGTTTGAGTCGATGCTCGGCGGGGACGCTGTGATATCTCGATTGATTGATTGATTGATTGATTGATTGATTGATCGATTGATTGATTGATTGATTGATATGATCTCGTTTGCATACGTGTTCAGGATGTCGGGCTTTGAGACGCAGCTGAACCTGGATGGTGCGGGCGGCGGCGGAGGACAGGCAGGAGGAGGAGGAGGCTTCTCCATGGCCATGTTCAGGTGAAGATGGAGTGAGGGGTTCTCTTTATTATTTTTTTATTTCTAGTTCGAAAAACGATGCATTGTTTGATTTGTGGATTTGTGAACAATATGAGTTGGTGAAAGGTTTATGACACTTTAGAACTTATTGTCGGAGAGGCTTTTCGAAGAGTATAGTAGGAGGGGGTGATGCGTATTTTCGACGACAATTGAGCAAAACGTTTTCTTTCCATTGATTCCTTCAGGTAGACATAGAATTTGCAATGAATTAGTGAACAATATCCTTTTGTTGCTATATGCGAGAAGTGAAGCTTATTTTTGTGGTTTTGTATTTATATTTTCCGTCATCAGTCAGATGAAAACGATTGCCGCTTCCCGCTTATGTGGTTTTGCGAATGCGATAAGATATTGAAACATGTTTTATCCGCCTCGGATAGAGAAATATTTTAGAAACTTGTGTCACACGTAAGTTGTTCCGCTAGACATTTGTTAATTGTTTCGATGCTTGCTGCAATATAGTGATTACTAAGTCATCAATGATCGCGGCACGAAAGTAGAAACTGTGCCCTATTTTCTCAGAAAACACGATGCTGTCCTTTTGTTTTGTCAAAAAAGGATTCTATTTGCGTGCCCAAATGACTTGTCTCATTCCTCCCCCATTGCAGCAAGCCGCACATTGTGATCGCGCACCTCGGCTTCCGCGGGGCTGCCATCTGCGCCTATGTACTCGCCAACTGGCTATCCACCGGCTTCATCGTACAGTTCCTCACCATTGTGCGTTCACCTTTTTTACTATTCCACCTTAGAAATTTTTTTTGGTTATTTACACTATAAAGGTCATGCAATGGAACAATTGCTTGATGCTTCATTTGGTACTGATGAGATATGTTTGAAACGTATTTGGAGAATGCGATTTACAGCTGACTCTGCTGTCGATGGACTTTTGGACGGTGAAGAACATTACGGGGCGGTTGCTGGTCGGACTGCGGTGGGTCGGCATTCTCTCTTTCACACTCTCTTATTGATTGTTGATTATTGATTGATTCGGATATCCTTCAGATGGTGGAACTTTGTGGACGCGGAGGGTCGCAACCACTGGAAGTACGAGAGCGCCAAGGTGGGAGAAACTTGTTTACAAAGGAATAGAATATATAATATAGAGTATACTTTTTTGAATGTTTTCAGTGGAATAATTGAAATGTTGAGTGAAAATCGCAGAATCATCGTTTCCCACATTTATTTTTTTCTGTTAAATTATGGGTATGAAACATATTGTGTACATTGTTGTTGCCTGCAGGACCCGTCTCGATTTGCTGCGATGGACCGCCGCGCGTTCTGGTTCGGTCTGGTTGTCGGACCGCTTATGTGAGTCTGATATCTCTCCCTACCTCTCTCTCCTCTCTCTCCTCTCTATCTCTCCTCTATCTATCTCACTTTTTTCTCTCTCCTCTATTTATCTCGCTTTCTTTTTCATAATCTTTCTTGATCTAGAAGTAGTTATCGATCGGTTATCGATCGCCCGTCTCTCTCCAGGTGGGCTTTCCTCGTCACGGTGGCGTTTATCTCGTTCAAGTGGGAGTGGATGGTGGTTGCCGGACTCGGACTCGCCATGAACGGAGCCAACCTGTACGGATACCTGCGGTGAGGGGGGGAGAGAGAGGGGAGGAGAGAGGGGAAGGGGGAGAGAGGAGAGAGAGGAGGAGGAAGGAGAGAGAGAGAGGAGATGGAGGGAGAGGGAGGGAAGAGGAGGAGAGGGGAAGGGAGAGAGAGAGGGGGGAGAGGAGAATGATGTTGTATGTTGTTCAGCTGCCGCTGGGCCGACACGAACCAGTTCACCAACTACGTCTCCAAGTGGGCGTTCCTCTCGGTGAGTGCTATTCTAAATTTTTTGGAGTTATTCCAAACTGAAATTGGTATCGTTTTGATGCATTTTGGGTTTATGCGAAGTAGTTGCGTATTTCTTGTGGTTTTGATATTTTGACAAGAAAGAAGATTTTATTGGTCACAATTTCGTGCCTACCTGACGTATGGTTCTAGTTGCGTACATTTAGTGGCTTTCTTTTCTGTAATTTGTGGTGATTACCTGAGGTTCTGTATGATGACTGTGGAGTGGCGAGAGTAGTGTTATATAATATGAATATGGTTGTTGTTGTTGTTGTTAATTGCTCCCACATACGACTAGTTAATGAGGGTGAGACGGAAATGATGCGTGGAGTGCATAGAAGATGGGGTGAAATGCGGAAAGTGATGGATCATTTATTCATATCAGGCTCTCTCTCTCTCTCTCTCTCCCCCCCCCTCTCTCTCTCTCTCCAACCCCTTCTTCTTTTCAGATGCTCCGCTCGCAGCGTCAACAGCCGGGAGAGCAGCCCACTCAGAATATTTAAAAACGTCGTGCAATTATGCAAATTCTAATATCTAATAATTATTAGAACTACTCATGACTCCCTTTACCCGTTTCTTTATTGTCACTTTTGTCGAACTCGTTGTGTTTCTGTGATATGATGTGAGCATAGTCTAACCAAAAATGGGAATTATTGTAGATTGTACTATCCGTTTCAAACATTTGTGTCGAGGCGATAAATGTATTTTTATCGGGAGACTTTATGGGGTATCTCCTTGGGTATATTGGATGGATGCGCTTTTAATTGGAGTGTGGTGAATTTATTAAAAAAGTCTGACGTCACAATGCACCAAGCATTTCATAAAAACACACACTATGAAAGGGAGGCGTTTGAGGATTGGTATTCATATCGTATTTCTATTTTTCTTTTGTAATGTACATTTGTCTATCTAGGTCTTGTCGTAATTTTGAAGTCGATGTTGTGTTTCGTAGAGAGGTCAGGGTTCACTTTGTTTCTTGATTCGATAGAGAGAGAGAGAGTATGTGAGGTTTGATGGATCCGGCTCGTGTTTGTAGGACATTAGCGTAGTGACGTGCTGATTGTCTGGTTTGGAAGGGCCGCCAAAGAGTGGGGGGAGGAGGAGCAATGAAGCAATCTTCGGGGAGCAATCTTCCCCCTCCCTCTCTCTCTCTCCACTCTCTCTTGGTTAATACACGTCATTGACCCCTATTATTGTTCTAGGCTCCTTCACTTTCTTTGCGATTCCCTCAACTCGCATAGTCTCATTTTACGCGAAAAATGTGGCGGCGGGTTAATGAGCGCGCGTCTGTGGGCGAGAAAGAGAGGAGGAGAGGTTATGAGACCTCCGGCCGCTAATGGCCACTTGCCAGTACTGCTAGGACTCATTCCGAACGTGAACTTTGAACCGCTGTGGTTGTCTGTTTTTGACAGCGCGTTTTGCTTTTTACGCCAGTGTTTTTTTCTCTGCGCGCATCTTTTTTATTCTTTTTGCTATATCTGTTACTTGCGTCACGTGTCTACGAAATGTAGTAACGTGCTATTTCTGCAGTTACTGTTGCAGCCGTTGATACAACTCTCTTGACGAGGCCAGTTTGTAAAAGAGTCGGGCGAGTTGAGAGAGACTGCTCGACGAATCCTAGGTAGATATGATGTGAAGGGTATAGCTTATAGCTTATTTCAGACGGCTGCTATTCATATTCGGGAGGGGTTCCATCTAGTATTTGCATAATGATGATGCGGGTGTGTGGGTGGTGGTGATATGGAGAGAGAGAGAGAGAGAGAGGGAGAGAGAGAGGGAGAGAGATAGAGATAGAGACAGAGACAGAGAGGAGGGAAAGGAGAGACAGGTTTGGTAGATGTATATGAGGTTTGCAATATTCACCTAATCCTGAGTTCATTGCACACCCAGGAATCTAATTCACTCCTAATCTCATACCACTTCCTACTTCCGGTTAAAGTATAATTTGTGTTCTGATTTACTTTCGTGTCGTCGTCATCACACATCACGCCAATTCCATCATAAGTCAATTTTGAAGCACGAATTCAAAATATTTTCCCGTGAATGACGTCACTCGTTGACTATATTAAGAGTTTAGTCATTTAGTCATGAGGTTTTTGTGTAATTAACATGTCGCTTTCAGAGTCGGAAAGTTTGCAGGATTGTGTTGAGAGGAAATAGTTGACACACATACACTTTGTATTGTGCGCTCTTTGCAGGGTGCTTATTTGAATTTCTAGCGTCTATGAGGAATAAGGTCTCGCAATCCTCCCTTTCTTTTTTCCACTCATCTCTGCATTTCTCGCGATTGTATTGTGATTGTCTACCTTTTATATTCAACTATGTAGTTAATGTTTGAGTCACTGTCTGAATTCAGTATCCTCTTTCGGTGGTGTTTTATTTTGTGGGGGCCTAGTCGACCTCAGTTTTCTCAGAATTGTAACATCAATTATGCAAACTGTTATTAGAGTGTTTTTTATGTGCGCTTCCTGAAGAATCGTTTTACCACTGGTTTGGTTCGCTAAAAATTCGATAGCTGATAAAATCGTAAGATAAGTTCACTTTACATAAGCATGGCGATTTCGATTGTCTTTGTCATTAATATTTTGATATCACACTGAACAGTGAATACTGAAGATACACACTAATTAAATTACTCTTTTATTTCACTGTCACAATAATCTGTTTGCACTCATTATGTTATGAATATGGTAGAGAAAACTTGTTCAGGTAAGTTCAAATACACTTGCATTTTATTTTCTGTTGTTTGATTGCTTGGTTATGGACGTCATTGTTATTACACAAAATTACAGAGCATAGTGTTTTTGTATCGTCTGCATAAGTTTGAATATTTGTTATAACACATACACATATGTATATGACATATACATATGTATATGTGTTATAAAATTTATCAATTCAACTAGTTTGTCATTCCTCAAGCAACGTATTTTTTTCTTCAAAGAATGGTGACTGATGTTTTTTCAATGAATGTGCTGTGGTTCCATTCGCCTCATCTTTACTCTTCGAAAAAAATTATGAGAGTATTTCCATTAATTATGTGTTGTTCTCCGTTTCTATCAGTTTTTTTTTCAATATTTCCTTGGTTTCTAATAATATGTGTTCTATTTATAAATTCAACATATAAAAAAAGGCTATTAGGAAATCGCACCACGCACCACCACACCACCGCACCACTACACCACCGCACCACCGCACCACCGCACCACATTTTATCGCACCACCGCACCATCGCACCACATTTAACCGCACCACTGCACCATCGCACCACATGCTATCGCACTACCGCACCATCGCACCACCACTTAAGTTATCACACCACTTGCTAAAAAATATGTATTTCATGTATATTTTTTGTCATGCCGGATGCCGCTTCGTGCCGCATATACGTTTACCACAACATCACCATCAGTTAGTCTTTAGTCATACATTTGCAAACCTAGTTCTTTACAACTTCACATGCATAGTGCCCAGGGGTGAGATGAGTCCTTTTTTGAACCCTTGTTATATCCCTTTTCGGACAGACAAACTATCACTCATATAGCAGTCCGCCCTGTAACTGTCAGACTGTTCTGTCAATGTCAGTAATGGATGCAGAGATCAAATAATCACTTGCTAGATGAGACATGTAGCAGTCTGTGAGCAAACCCCGCGCATGTCAGCAACTGCTACCTACACCTATAGCAAAGATTTGAAGAAGAAGAAAAATTGTCTGTAAACGCTGAATGTGATAATGCGAATACTAACCAATCAACACGACACGTCACCATCACCAAATAGCTTACTATGCAAATAGACGTCTAGCTCTAGCGATTATCAGATATGACACTATTACTTTTTCCAGCAACATTAACTATATTACTTCTGAAAACGAGTAACATGAATTTGAAACGGAACTTATATCAAAAAAATGCATGAGCAAAATGCTTCTTACGAAAATACGCGCGAAAAATGATACTTGTAAAACCCATGGGCGGTGGTGCGATCGGTGGTGCGATAAAGCGTGGTGCGATAGAATGTGGTGCGATGGTGTGATGGTGCATTGGTGCGGTGGTGTAGTGGTGCGGTGGTGCGGTGGTGCAGTGGTGCGTGGTGCGAATTCCTAATTGCCTAAAAAAAAACACGGTTTCAAAGCAGGAACTGGATAAAAAGGGCAAAAAAGTGCACCGCTTCCGGACTATTTTTTAAGCTCGTGTATTAATCGTTATGAACATATACAAAAGAGTTTCGAAATCAAGGTGATAGTGTTTTGTTCCCGCGATTTGTTCGGTTCAAATATCCTCTGTACATAAAGTATTGAAGCGACCAGTTGACAAATGTGCAATTTGCCGTACCTCTCATTGAAATAGTATAGTCTAAATAGTCGCTCAGTGAATCTTTGCTTCCCATTTCCAGTCTCAACGTAAAACGCGATTCTGATCTGATCCCCCTTTGTACAGATGCCCCAACCCCGAACGCGGCTAGTATTGATATTGAGATTGCATGTTCGAGATGCGACTCTCTGATGGTCTGCTCGTTCTATGACAGTCCCCTGTTCACTGATGGTCCCTTGTTCACTGATGGTCCCTTTCTCCAGGCCCCCCTCCCTCCCGTCCGATGCGGCTCGTGTGGTGGCGGGCGGTGGCCGCGTGCCTACTCGCACTCCTCGCCGCACTACCGCAAGTGTCCTCCAGATACCTGCAGGTCAGCGGACCACTCCCTCTCTCCCTCTCTCCCTCTCTCTCTCTCTCCCTCCCTCTCTCTCTCTCATTTCACCCCAAAGTTCGAAAGTGCCTACTTCCCAGTGAATAAGAGACCAGGAAGAGTGAGAATAGTTGATTGGCTGAGCTGGAACCTAGCCACGCGCGACTCGCTGAGCGGCAATCGGGCAATCACATTTGCATACTATGCACACATGTCCCACTCTCTGCGGGTGACGTTGCCATCTTCCGCAATCGCATTCGCCACTTCCGGAATACGATGGATTGCCGCCAGACGGCGGAGAGAGAGAGAGAGAGAGAGAGGGGGGGCTCATTATCTGAATAGAGGGACTGGAAGACCGATCGCGAGGAACTATGCGCATTCGTATTGTCATGCTGAGCGCGAAGTGCGTTTTGCAGTACTTACTCAAAAAAATTATTAACTGGAATATCGAGTCCATAGAGGGCTGACTGTGAAAGCCACAGTCGCGTAGACTTCCGGTGTAGGGAACCACACACGAATCGGTTTGGTCTGGCGTCTGGATTCTTCAAATTGGGACAGACGATTCGATGTCTAGTCGAGAATAGCAACCAATGAGAGTAAGAATCGTACACGCAAGAAGTAAATTCAATAAAATGGATCTAGATGCTGTTGGATACTCCTTTCTCTCTTCCGTCTTCACCTCGTTCTCTCTAATTCTCTCCACCTATTCTATTTCTTTCTCTAATTTGTTTTAGTGCAACGAGCTGCTTATAGTCTTACGCGATGTTCATTTTCAGACCCGTTCTCAATACAGCGGCTTGAGCGATTCGTACTTGTTGTTGCAGCAATTAGCCGAGGAAATTGGAGGGTTGAAACGGTAAGCATACTTATTTTCATTTCTCATGTCATTCATTGAAAAAAAGTATTCCGAGGCGATCGCGTGTGATAAGTACACATACGCAAATCCTGAAATGCACTATTTCTGTCACATGTCCAACTTTCAAAAATGGTCACATATTATGGTAACAGCCACATGTCACATGTGTCTGCCAAGTGCACTCATTTCGATTCACTTTGTTCGAAATAGTCAAAAATCAATCGGTCCACGCTTACTTTGTGGCTATTTGATATGAATTAGTCTCGAAACACTTGCGAATTTCAAATACTTGCAAAACCCTATAGTGTTATCATCACGTTTGTGTTTCCGAATAAACATTTGAAATTGAATTTGAACAATGCAGGATGCAATAAACCGAATAGGCCCTTGTATCTTAAAAACATCGCTTTAATTCCCTTTTTCAGGAGCGTGGAGGTCGAGAAGCGGATGATGAACGCTGGCCAAATCAACGACCTGCTGCGCAAGAACTGGCTGGGCTAACGATTCACTCTCTCGCTAATATACGATTCCACCCCCTCCCCTGTAAGCATTGCCTCTACCCGCTACTGATGAACCCTTATGAGAGTGTGTGTGTATGTGTGTGTGTGATTGAATAAATGTGTCGCAACGTTAGTGCGTATAGAACGAGTTATTGTGTTTTTCAATGATCATTACCAGATCAGCAAAAAATTTCATGAATCATGTTTTTTTTCGAATTCACAATAACTCATATATAAGCGCCCAAGAATCAGTGACGTATGACGGTCGGGATACCGTATCCATTATCTTTCCCATCCAAACTACGCACAATACACGTTGGCATGAGCGAAAAAGGTTGGAATAGTGCGGCGATATCTAGCCCCGGCACCATTGTGGCAAGTCGCAAGCATGACTCGCACATTCCTCTTCGTAACTATAGCTCTGTCAGCGGGTCAGTCACCTATCATATCCCATACGAAAACTCGTGTTTACATTGAACACAATGTTTTGTATAGTACAGTTGGGTTTGATTTATGTTTTGTTTTGAGTGTGTCCCGCAGTGTGTGGCGGAAAGTACATGTTTCGAGCGTCGATCGTCTCCCGCCAAGGCGAGCGCTGGTCCCTTTCCACTACTCCTCATCCCACCATCGACCCGGCGAATGCGAGACCGACCAACGCTCGGTGAGACACGCCCACACCACATTGAATCAGAAGAATCGTAATCGGAATATTCATCTCGAGCGACCTGTATCCCTAGCACACCTATGTAGCACATTACAACCATGTAAATTACGGCAAGGTTACGGTAAAATACTGCGCCTACTGCACGTCCCGACAACACATTGAATAGAGCAGATTAGCCGTGCTGTACGGGAAAGCTGAGGTTCTCCGGCAACGACGTTTGCATTAAGGCGAGGTCAGACTTGAGTATGTATCAAAAAGCCGTTTTAAAAAGCCGAGTAGCCTATCTTCAGTTACTTCACCTCGAAAGCGCACTGCTTCCGTCCCAATCTGAAGCGAGTCTGCGGCGATGTGACAGGAATCTGCAATTACTACGGAGGCATGATATCGATGTCAGTCATTCTTTTATCACACGTGCCTGTGAACACGTATGTATACATACATATGTTCGATTCCACAACGAATCAAGTCGGAAGCAATAGTGTTTATATATCAGTCAAATGTTAATTCATCAAGTTTTGTTGCAGTTCATTTCTGCTATCGCGACCCTACAAGCGGGTTCTGTCTCAAGAAAGAAGTAGATGCTTGTCTCACCTCTGCCCCCGCTTTCACTCTTCTCTCTCTTCTCGGTGTCTTTCTTGCTTTCTTCAACTAAAAAGAAACGCCCTGTTATGTTTTGATATAAATTTCCTATTTGCTTATGTTTTGATATAAATTTCCTATAAATTTCCATATATAAACCACGTTGCTCCCAGTGTAATGAAAGTAAGAAATAAATCACTAAACATGAGTTTGAGAAGACACACCTACCGCGGTGGGCTGGCGACCACCCTGACATGTTGTCAGCCGCTAGCCAGAAGACACACTGTCATCGTGGATTCTCATTGCTGGTTTTCTGAAACCATACCATCTAGTTCTCTACAGCTGCCCCTCCATTGTCATTGTTCACAGGCATTTTATGTGTGACGCATCCTTGTGGTGTAATAAATTTCAGACAAAGAACCCACCGAATCGCGTTTTATTTTGACAAAACACACAACGACAAAACTACTACTTCATGTTACGGGCAACAGATTTAAAAAAGTTCAAATTCACTTTGATATAATCATATGATTGTTTTATGATATGCTGACTAATGACCCATAATACTGAATAATCGTAATGTAATTGCGCCATCGTTTTTTTTCTCGAACCATCTTTTTTCGATAATTAATCTCACGCACATAAATTTACTGCTCACTGATTCACTGATATGCAACTATGCGGCCGTAAAAGCGTAAAACATAGAGAGTTAGTGAATATTGAAGGTCAGTGGGAGCCAGGGCAGATAAGAGAGCGTTGATTGAGCATTTGACTCAGCGCTTTAAAAAGAAGTAAACGTCACTCAGCGCTTTAAGAAAAAGAAACGTCTGATTACATATTCCTAGAGAGTAACTTGATGTGCTGTCGCTTCTTAGAATTACGGTAGGAGAATGATGATTTGACGTGCTGTCGCTTCTTAGAATTACGGTAGGAGAATAGTCAATAGTTTGACGTGCTGTCGATTCTTAGAATTACGGTAGGAGAATAACTTGACGTGCTGTCGTTTCTTAGAGTTACGGTAGGAGAATAACTTGACGTGCTGTCGCTTCTTAGAGTTACGGTAGAAGAATAATTTGACGTGCTGTCGCTCCTTAGAATTACGATAGGAGAATAATTTAATGTGCTGTCGCTTCTTAGAATTACGGTAGGATAATAATTTGATGTGCTGTCGCTTCTTAGAATTACGATGGTCGAAGACTTTGATGTGCTGTCGCTCCTTAAAATTACGGTAGGAGAATACTTTCATGTGCTGTCGCTCCTTGAAATTACGGTAGGAGAAAAATTTGATGTTCTGTCGCTCCTTGGAATTACGGTAGGAGAATAATGTAATGGGCTGTCTCTCCTTAGAATCACGGTAGTAGAATAATTGGATGTACTGTCGCTTCTTAGAAATACGGTAGGAAATATTTTGATGTGCTGTCGTTCATTAGAACTACGGTAGGAGTAGAATTTGATGTGCTGTCGCTCCTTAGAATTATGGTAGGAGAATAATTCGACATGCTGTCGCTTCTTAGAAATATGGTAGGAGAATAATTTTATAAGCTGTCGCTCCTTGGAATTACGGTAGGAGAATAACTTGATGTGCTGTCGCTCCTTAGAATTACGGTAGGAGAATAATGTAATGTGCTGTCGCTCCTTGGAATTACGGTAGGAGAATAATTTGATGTGCTGTCGCTCCTTAGAATTATGGTAGGAGAATAATTTGATGTGCTGTCGCTCCTTAGAATTACGGTAGGAGAAAAATGCAATGGGCTGTCGCTCCTTAGAATTACGGTAGGAGAATTATTTGATGTACTGTTGCTCCTCAGAATTACGGTAGGAGAATAATTTGATGTAATCATATGATTGTTTTATGATATGCCACTAATGACCCATAATACTGAATAATCGTAATTGCGCCATCGTTTTTTTCTCGAACCATCTTTTTTCGATAATTAATCTCACGCACATAAATTTACTGCTCACTGATTCACTGATATGCAACTATGCGGCCGTAAAAGCGTAAAACATAGAGAGTTAGTGAATATTGAAGGTCAGTGGGAGCCAGGGCAGATAAGAGAGCGTTGATTGAGCATTTGACTCAGCGCTTTAAAAAGAAGTAAACGTCACTCAGCGCTTTAAGAAAAAGAAACGTCTGATTACATATTCCTAGAGAGTAACTTGATGTGCTGTCGCTTCTTAGAATTACGGTAGGAGAATGATGATTTGACGTGCTGTCGCTTCTTAGAATTACGGTAGGAGAATAGTCAATAGTTTGACGTGCTGTCGATTCTTAGAATTACGGTAGGAGAATAACTTGACGTGCTGTCGTTTCTTAGAATTACGGTAGGAGAATAATTTGATGTGCTGTCGCTTCTTAGAATTACGATGGTCGAAGACTTTGATGTGCTGTCGCTCCTTAAAATTACGGTAGGAGAATACTTTCATGTGCTGTCGCTCCTTGAAATTACGGTAGGAGAAAAATTTGATGTTCTGTCGCTCCTTGGAATTACGGTAGGAGAATAATGTAATGGGCTGTCTCTCCTTAGAATCACGGTAGTAGAATAATTGGATGTACTGTCGCTTCTTAGAATTACGGTAGGAAATATTTTGATGTGCTGTCGTTCATTAGAACTACGGTAGGAGTAGAATTTGATGTGCTGTCGCTCCTTAGAATTATGGTAGGAGAATAATTTGACATGCTGTCGCTTCTTAGAAATATGGTAGGAGAATAATTTTATAAGCTGTCGCTCCTTGGAATTACGGTAGGAGAATAATGTAATGTGCTGTCGTTCCTTGGAATTACGGTAGGAGAATAATTTGATGTGCTGTCGCTTCTTAGAATTACGGTAGGAAAATAATGCAATGGGCTGTGGCTCCTTAGAATTACGGTAGGAGAATAATTTGATGTACTGTCGCTCCTTAGAATTACGGTAGGAGAATAATGTAATGGGCTGTCGCTCCTTGGAATTACGGTAGGAGAATAAATTGATGTGCTGTCGCTCTTTGGAATTACGGTAGGAGAATAATGTAATGGGCTGTCGCTCCTTAGAAATACGGTAGGAGAATAATTTGATGTACTGTCGCTTCTTAGACGTACGGTCTACGGTAGGAAAATATTTTGATGTGCTGTCGTTCATTAGAATTACGGTAGGAGTAGAATTTGATGTGCTGTCGCTCCTCAGAATTACGGTAGGAGAATAATTTGACATGCTGTCGCTCCTTAGAATTATTGTAGGAGAATAATTTTTTGAGCTGTCGCTCCTTGGAATTACAGTAGGAGAATAACTTGATGTGCTGTCGCTCCATAGAATTACGGTAGGAGAATAATGTAATGTGCTGTCGCTCCTTGGAATTACGGTAGGAGAATAATTTGATGTGCTGTCGCTCCTTAGAATTATGGTAGGAGAATAATTTGATGTGCTGTCGCTCCTTAGAATTACGGTAGGAGAAAAAGCAATGGGCTGTCGCTCCTTAGAATTACGGTAGGAGAATTATTTGATGTACTGTTGCTCCTTAGAATTACGGTAGGAGAATAATTTGATGTGCTGTCACTCATTAGAATTACGGTAGGAGAAGAATTTGATGTAATCATATGATTGTTTTATGATATGCCACTAATGACCCATAATACTGAATAATCGTAATTGCGCCATCGTTTTTTTCTCGAACCATCTTTTTTCGATAATTAATCTCACGCACATACATTTACTGCTCACTGATTCACTGATATGCAACTATGCGGCCGTAAAAGCGTAAAACATAGAGAGTTAGTGAATATTGAAGGTCAGTGGGAGCCAGGGCAGATAAGAGAGCGTTGATTGAGCATTTGACTCAGCGCTTTAAAAAGAAGTAAACGTCACTCAGCGCTTTAAGAAAAAGAAACGTCTGATTACATATTCCTAGAGAGTAACTTGATGTGCTGTCGCTTCTTAGAATTACGGTAGGAGAATGATGATTTGACGTGCTGTCGCTTCTTAGAATTACGGTAGGAGAATAGTCAATAGTTTGACGTGCTGTCGATTCTTAGAATTACGGTAGGAGAATAACTTGACGTGCTGTCGTTTCTTAGAGTTACGGTAGGAGAATAACTTGACGTGCTGTCGCTTCTTAGAGTTACGGTAGAAGAATAATTTGACGTGCTGTCGCTCCTTAGAATTACGATAGGAGAATAATTTAATGTGCTGTCGCTTCTTAGAATTACGGTAGGAGAATAGTTTGATGTGCTGTCGCTTCTTAGAATTACGATGGTCGAAGACTTTGATGTGCTGTCGCTCCTTAAAATTACGGTAGGAGAATACTTTCATGTGCTGTCGCTCCTTGAAATTACGGTAGGAGAAAAATTTGATGTTCTGTCGCTCCTTGGAATTACGGTAGGAGAATAATGTAATGGGCTGTCTCTCCTTAGAATCGCCCTGGCAGGGGCTATATAAAATTTGCTATGGTCCTTGTGGCTACCTTTTTCACAACATGTAGCTCAGTGACTATAACACCTACACAGCTCATATTCTAAACTTAACACTCTTATGGTGACCGCATGCAATCGTTTCTATTTCACGCTCACACCTCTACTTACCGTATGACTTTACTAACAACTTGACATAGCCTGAAAAACTTTTAACTCATATGCTCAGTCCACGTTTCCATATGAAGTTCCGAAACTCTAAACTTAGACTTAGCACACTATATTGACTTGACACACGTCACTAGCACTCATTCCGATAACTCCTTATATGGGTTTATATAGAATATCCAAAATTTCAGAAGAACATAACTCAATACTGAAGAAACTTTTCACACTCAAACTACAAACTTAAGATCAACTAATACCTCTTAACAGACACACATCAACATAGGTTTCTATCTAATTTCCTTAAATGGGTTCACTAACAACTCGGTCCACTTCTATGTAAACCTACCTTCAAACTTCATATTTTGTCATCAAACTTGCACAGTAACATAAAACATGCATGTTATTTACAGTTTTACAGTTTCAAGTCGAAAAACTAGTTCAAAAAAGTTTCACAGCATTTTCCAATTTCTGACAGGATCAATCACGTGAGATGCAAAACGCAAAAACCTTGAATATCTTTGTTAGTTTTGAAGACTAAAAATTCAAACTTCAGATGATGATAGAAGACACTTGGCCGTTCACACCATTTCAGTTTCAAGTGAAACACTTATTCCGTTTTCAAAATATAAATATTCAAATTTTCGTGAAAATTTTACATTTTTGATCATAACTTCTTTCGTTTTCAATATTAATTTTTCAAATTTTCATGGTAAATTACTCTCTATGACACAATCAACACAAACACGTATGCTCAACTCTATTACTGAAAATAAAAATCATATTTCATGATTCACTAGATTAACTACAATCCCTTACTATCTAAGAGTTCAGACCTGGATTTTGCACAGTAATTCATAACTCAAAAACTATTATTTACTGAAAAAGTTTCAGATTTTTCGCTTCACTGTAGAAGAATTTCACTTTTCAAAAAAACCTTGATTTTCAACTAAATGTGGCTCATTTTTGCAGTTGAGCATATTGACCGCTGACAGGATCAATCAGGTAAGATGCAAAACGTAAAATACAGTAGATCTAAGTTTCAACTTCTTAGAAAAATGATTAATTCTCTCATCCCTTTCACCAATGACACCTTAGGTCCTGAGTACCTGCCAGGTACCATCTCACCTGTCGCCTCTCACCTGAGATAAATTAGCATAAACTTCGAGTTTCACTTCACTTTTCACTTCACTCCGTAACTTTCGTCTAAATAAGAGTTGACACCTGCATTTTCTTATTTAATTATCACTACCGTGATACCTATATTTAGGGGGCACAAACGATTTTACGAAAATTCGAATTTCGAAAATTTGTTCTTACTATCGTTTAATACACTACTAATGGTTGTTGAAAACCGAGGTTAAACTCAAAAACGATTTCGGAAAAATATTTAATCTTTGAAAATTCACCATTCTTGAGGGGGCGTAAATGGCGCCAATTTCGATCAATTATTGATTTTTCATATTGATGCATCGAATAGGAATGGACGAGGTCATGTTTTCTGGATAGACCGTGTTCTAATCTACAATCCTGCGAAAGTCGCATCCATTCCTTTTCGATGCATCAAAAGTTATGACCGAACGGAATTGCGGAATCTGAGCGGAGTAAAATATTCGCCCTTTGAGCCCTCTACCTATATTCATGAATTATTTCAGATTTTTATTAATTGTTTGAATTTTAATTTATTTTAAATTTCGACTTTTTAAATACTCAGAAATGTGATAAAATTTATAACTCTGTTATTTTTTGAGGTAGAAGGTTCATACTTGGTACATGTAACAAGTAAACAATTACAATTTTTTATGTAAACAACTTAGGTAAACAAGTAAACAAAAAAGTAAACTACTCAAAATCTCCTGATTTTGATATCTAATCGATACTAAACCTTCAGGAGAGTTAAGGTATAGTGTTTACAGGCCAGATAAACAAGTAAACAAAATTGTGAACAACTCCAAAAGTGAAGATTCTGATGTCTGGTGTGTACTAGACCCATAGTAGAGTTCATATCTGATGTTTACATAATGAGTAAACAAGTAAACAAAAACGCAACTACAAAACATGATTTTGATGTCTAAACTGTACTAGACTCCAGTGACAGTTCAACAGTAATGTTTACAAGTCAGGTGAACAAGTAAACAAAAACGTAAACAACTTCAAAACTTCAGATTTCGATGTCTGATGTGTACTAGACCCATAGGAGAATTCAGATTTTAAGTTTTCATGAGTTGACGCGAAGAGGCGAGCGCGCCGAAGGCGCGCGAGCGTCGGAGCGCAGTGCGGCGGCGAAGCCGCCGCCACTAGCGGGCCGGAGGCGAGCGAAGCGAGCCTCCGGCCCGCTAGTCGCCCCGGCTGGGGCTATATAAAATTTGCTATGGTCCTTGTGGCTGGGGATTTCACAACATCTAGCTCAGTGACTATTACACCTACACAGCTCATACTCTAAACTTAACATTCTTATGGTGACCGCATGCAATCGTTTCATTTTCACGCTCACACCTCTACTTACCATATGACTTTACTAACAACTTGACATAGCCTAAAAAACTTTTCACCCATATGCTCAGTCCATGTTTCAAGATGTGAATCTAATACTGTAAACTTAGACTTAGCACGCTATATTGACTTGACACACGTCACTACGACTTATTCCGATAACTCCTTATATGGGTTTATATAGAATTTCCAAAATTTCAAAAGGACATAACTCAAGACTGAAGAAACATTTCACACTCAAACTACAAAATTAATATCAACTAATCACTCCTAACAGACACACATTAGCATAGGTTCCTTTATCATTTCCTTAAATGGGTTCACTAACAACTCGGTCCACTTCTATGTAAACCTACCTTCATACTTCATATTTTGACATGAAACTTGCACAGTAACATGAAACATGCATGTTATTTGCAGTTTTACAGTTTCATTTCAAAAAACCAGTTCAAAAAAGTTTTACAGCATTTTTCATTTTCTGACAGGATCAATCACGTAAGATGCAAAACGCAAAAACCTTGAATATCTTTGTTAGTTTTGAAGACTAAATTTTCAAACTTTAGCTGATGATAGAAGACACTTGGTCGTTCACACCATTTCAATTTCTAATAAAAAAACTTTTTCCGTTTTCAAAATATAAATATTCAAATTTTCGTGAAAATTTTACATTTTGGATCATAACTTCGTTCGTTTTCAAAATTAATTTTTCAACTTTTTATGGTAAATCACTCTCTTTGACACAATCAACACAAACACGTTTGCTTAACCTTGTTACTGAAAATAAAAATCATATTTCATGATTCATTAGATCAACTACAATCCCTTACTATATAAGAGTTTAGACCTGGATTTTACACAGTAATTCATAACTCAAAAACTAATATTTACTGACGAAGATTCAGATTTTTCGCCTCACTGTAGAAGGATTTCACTTTTTCAAAAAACCTTGATTTTCAACTAAATGTGGCTCATTTTTGCAGTTGAGCATATTGACCGCTGACAGGATCAATCAGGTAAGATGCAAAACGTAAAATACAGTACATCTAAGTTTCAACTTCTTAGTAAAACTATTTTTAATTCTCTCATTCCTTTGACCAATGACACCTTAGGTCCTGAGTACCTGCCAGGTACCGTCTCACCTGTCGCCTCTCATCTGTCACCTGAGATAAATTAGCATAAACTTCAAATTTCACTTTACGACCCTGTAACTTTCGTCTAGATCAGAGTTGACACCTGGATTTTTCTGTTTAATTATCACTACCGTAATACCTTTATTCATGAATTAATTCACATTTTTTTAAAAACGTTTCAATTTTATTTTTTTCCTATTTTCGTCTGTTTGAAACTGAAAATTGTACTAAAATTTATATCTCGGTTGGTTTTCAAGGTAGAACGTCCATACTTGGTACAAGTAACAAGAAAAGCAAGTTCAACTTTTTTCGTAAACAACAACAGTAAACAACTCCAAATCTTGTGATTTTGATGTCTAATCGATACTAAATCAATCGGACATTTACAAAGTAGTGTTTACCAGTTAGGTAAACAATTAAACGAAGTAGTAAACAACTCCAATACTTGAAATTCCGATGTCTGATGTGTACTAGACCCATAGGAGAGTTCAGATTTGATTTTTTGAGGAGTTGACGCGGAGAGGCGAGCGCGCCGAAGGCGCGCGAGCCTCGGAACGCAGTGCGGCGGCGAAGCCGCCGCCACTAGCGGGCCGGAGGCGAGCGAAGCGAGCCTCCGGCCCGCTATCCCCCTTTCATACTAATATTTACTATGGTGTCTGTCTGTCTGTCTGTCTGTCCTTCCGGAGAGATATCTCTTTTCAAAGTCTACTCTAACTACTCATTTTTTCTAGAAAGTTTCTTCACTACCTGAGAACGCAAAATTCCAAGTATCTCGTCAATAGCGATCTCCTAATCATAGTTATCACCTAATCTCTTAACTATGGAGAAAATTTTCAAAATACTTCAATTAGAACGAAATTTGGAGGGTAGGGGAATCGACCTAGAAAAAAAACGATAGCCGCGATACCAGCTGCCTGTGACCTCATCTTCATGCCCAAATAGGCGAATGTACCTAAAATGCACCCAAAATTCATGATCTTCGATTTTTATAAAAATTGAATAGAAGATAGATTACGTGCAAGAGATTATAGAAACTGGTTTCTTTTTTTGAAAAGTCATCAAATAAGGCGATTATGATCGACTTTTCGTACAGACGAGATAGAGTGTTCAATTTGTAAACTTAAGCTTTTATGGGCAAAAAAACCCTTCTGTCAAAGTTTCAGATCGATCGGACTTTGTCTTCATACAGTATTAGACATTTTCTGAGCGCGCGTTACTTGCTGGGGTCGCGCCCACCGGATTGCTCGCTACCAGCCGCCAGGTCAACCGATCGATATCGAATAGTTGGCATTCGCAATCACTGACCCATATCCACTCAGTTGTGTCTTGCTTGATAGGAATATGTCTTAATATGACAATAATGAATTGAGTCAGTTAAAAAAGACAAAAATTCTATCTTCAACGAATAACTTTGACAAAACGAAAAGTTGAAGGTTGAAAGTTAAGTAAAATGTTTTGAGACGTCAATAAGTAGATAGTGCTTTCTAACGATCAAATCAACCTCAAACTGTTTCAAACTCCTTCACACGTGCGCACAACGTGTTAGGGCGCGCCAGCCGGCTTCTTTTCTCGAAGTCATTGTAGACGTAATATAGAACTATGTACTGTTTTTTTCAGTTGAAACTTAGTTTTGAGTTTATTACCTGTACTCTTGTACAAATTCAGCCTGAAATTCCGCTTTTCGATGCAGTACAGTGTTGAGTGGAAGTGAGGTGAGGTGAGAATCGAGTTCACCTTACATGTCATTTGGCAAGCACAGGCGTTCAAATTATGTTTTTAGAACGTGAGAGAATAGACAGTAGGAAGAGACGACAGTAGAGAAGAGAGTAGTACTTTCTGTTTAAAAAAGTTTTTACATAACTGTCTCTCGAAAGTCGCAGTGACTACTGCAGATGTGAGAATAGAAGAGTAGACAGAAGGTACCATAGTACAGTCTCTGGAAAATTGTTGTCACCGCAGCGGGGACGTGAAAGTATACAAGAGAGAGAATAGGAGAGAGAGAGAGAGAGAAAAAATAGGAGAGAGAAAAGAGGAGAGAGAAGGGAGAGTAGACATAACTGTCTCTCGAAAGTCGCAGTGATAGTGATCACTGCAGATGTGAGAGTGAGAGTGGAAGAGGTGACGAGAGGTGAAAGTAGACAGAAGAAAACATAGTAATGTCTCTAGAAAATTGTTGTCACAGTAGAAGAAAAAAGATGCAGTAGACAAACAAGAGCATAGTATTAGTATTGTATCTAGAAAGTTGACAGTAGACAATAGAGAATATAATACTGTTTCTAGAGAATATAATACTGAGAGAGAAAGAGAAAGAGAAAAAGAGATAGCGAGACATTGGGAGAGGGAGAAGAGAGAGAGAGAGAGAGAAGAGATAGGGGAGAGTAGAACTGTGTCGAGGAAAGAGAGAGAGAGAGAGAGAGAGAGAGAGAGAGTGAGAGAGAGAGGTGCGAGGGGAGGAGGAGAGAGATAGGATGGAAAGTAGACAGAACAGTGTAGAGGAGAAAGAGATGGGGCGGTGTACAACTGTGAAACATAAAATAAGTGAAAAAGAAGTAGGAGAGTTAGAAAAGACAAAAATTAAGCTGCATATACAAAATACATAGAATTTTAACACTTCAACTACAACCCTTGCGTGTATGTATCTTCGCAAGAGTCATTAGAGAGCAATCAACTTTCAAACACGCAAGGCACAAGGCAAGAACTATTCCTCTTTTTTTCCTATTTTTGTATACCTAGTGCGGAGGCGCGCGACAGCGCGCCGGAGCGCTAGTCACGGTAGTAGAATAATTGGATGTACTGTCGCTTCTTAGAATTACGGTAGGAAATATTTTGATGTGCTGTCGTTCATTAGAACTACGGTAGGAGTAGAATTTGATGTGCTGTCGCTCCTTAGAATTATGGTAGGAGAATAATTTGACATGCTGTCGCTTCTTAGAAATATGGTAGGAGAATAATTTTATAAGCTGTCGCTCCTTGGAATTACGGTAGGAGAATAATGTAATGTGCTGTCGTTCCTTGGAATTACGGTAGGAGAATAATTTGATGTGCTGTCGCTTCTTAGAATTACGGTAGGAGAATAATGCAATGGGCTGTCGCTCCTTAGAATTACGGTAGGAGAATAATTTGATGTACTGTCGCTCCTTAGAATTACGGTAGGAGAATAATGTAATGGGCTGTCGCTCCTTGGAATTACGGTAGGAGAATAAATTGATGTGCTGTCGCTCCTTGGAATTACGGTAGGAGAATAATGTAATGGGCTGTCGCTCCTTAGAAATACGGTAGGAGAATAATTTGATGTACTGTCGCTTCTTAGACGTACGGTCTACGGTAGGAAAATATTTTGATGTGCTGTCGTTCATTAGAATTACGGTAGGAGTAGAATTTGATGTGCTGTCGCTCCTCAGAATTACGGTAGGAGAATAATTTGACATGTTGTCGCTCCTTAGAATTATTGTAGGAGAATAATTTTTTGAGCTGTCGCTCCTTGGAATTACAGTAGGAGAATAACTTGATGTGCTGTCGCTCCATAGAATTACGGTAGGAGAATAATGTAATGTGCTGTCGCTCCTTGGAATTACGGTAGGAGAATAATTTGATGTGCTGTCGCTCCTTAGAATTATGGTAGGAGAATAATTTGATGTGCTGTCGCTCCTTAGAATTACGGTAGGAGAAAAAGCAATGGGCTGTCGCTCCTTAGAATTACGGTAGGAGAATTATTTGATGTACTGTTGCTCCTTAGAATTACGGTAGGAGAATAATTTGATGTGCTGTCAAATAAATAAATAGTTTATTACCGTGTTGAGTACTTAACATGTGCATCATAGAAAACATAACAGTGCTTACGGTAGGATAGTAAAATAGGAAAAAGAAGAAGAAACATTCAAAGAGTAGACAATAAGCAAACTACAAATGTCGAATTTTAGACATGGGATGCAAATGGGGATTGTCTACTAAGTGGGATTTCACGTTACTGGTTTTCGCAGATTCAACAATATCAGATGGAAGTGAGTTCCAAACTCCATAAACTCTCTGAAAGAACGCGCTGCTCCGCAAAAACGAGTCATATGATGGCAAAAGGCGATATTTGTGAGATGTGCGCGACCGAGTTGGGACTAATGTAAAAAGACCAGAATAATTAAGAGAGGTGGTTTTAGTAATAACCTTGTGAATGTACACTACGTCACTTATAAAGCGGCGTTGTTCAAGAGTTTGAAGGCCAAGAAGCTGGAGGCGTTGGGGATAGGTGAGCGAGAACAAGCCAGCGCGACGACATATTCGGCGCGTATAGTATCGCTGCACTGACTCGATCAAATTCACTGATCCCACATCCTGAGGGTTCCACAATTCAGTACAATACTCTAGCTTGCAGCGGAAATACGTTGTATAAGCGGTGACAAGAACCTTCAAGTCTCTTGTACGATAGTACGATACACTCTCAAAAAATCATTTATGGCATTTAGGGTGCCTTTAACAATGTTTGCAAAATGGTCTTCAAAAATCAAGGACCCACACATAGTCACACCAAGGTCCCTTACAGAGTTAGCAGGTGCGAGCGTAGTGCCATGTGCTGTATACTCATGTTTGGGATTTCGGCGGCCTATGTGCAGTATCTGCGTTTTCTCAGTGGAGATCTGCAGACCCCATTCTAAAGCCCACTTTGCGACAGCGTCGATTGCTTTTTGAAACATAATTTTAGCCAAATTATCACTCGGATCAAAAGCGAAGTATATTTTCAAATCGTCTGCGTATAGAGCACACTCGACATAATCAGGCAGGCTATCAACAATATTATTGATAAAGATATTGAAGAGTATGGGTCCAAGACACGACCCCTGCGGCACACCACAGTTGACGAGTCGAGGAGACGAGAGCTCATCTCCAACCATAACTTGTTGGCAACGGTCAGAAAGGAAGGCTCGAATCCACCCGAGAACGTTTCCACGAATGCCCAGCGAATGCAACTTTTTGAATAGTAGTTTATGATTGATTGTGTCGAAAGCTTTTTTAAAGTCGAAATAAATACAATCAATAACAAGGCCGTTGGAAATATGTTTCAGCCAGTGACTATAACATTCAATAAGCTGTGCGTTGGTAGACCTATTCTTACGAAAACCAAACTGTCTAGAAGAAATCAAGCTATTGGACTCGAGAAAAGCAGTCAGTTGCCTGACTATAATTCGCTCTAATAATTTCGCTACACTACTAGTTAGGCTAATGGGACGATAGTTGGCTGGATTATCACGAGAACCCTTTTTATACAGCGGTTTTATATAAGCGACTTTCCAAATATTGGGGATAGCGCACACTGATAAAGACATAGAAAAAAGAATCGAAAGCGGGAGACTTATTGTATCAACTGTATTTTTCAAAAACGTGTGAGTGATTCCATCGGGACTGGTATTGATTTTTGAATCCAATTGTTGTATAGTCTTGTGAACAAGTGCATAAGAAACGTCAATCATGGTGAGTTGATTAGAGAGAGAGGGGAGGGCAGAGCCGGTCGGAGCAACACTCCCACCAGAGAATATCGAGTCGAAGTATTTCCCGAACACCTCCGCCTTTTCCCTCGAATCATGGACCAACTCACCATTGTGTGACAGCGAGCTGATACCATCAGCAGAAAACATCTTTTTTCTAACATCCTTGTATAATGCGCGTTTATTGTTACCGTTGATAAGTTTCGCTTCGCGCTTACATTGCCAAGAGAAAATAGCGTTTCGCAGTTTACGCTGCGCCTTATCAGCAGTCTTCGATTCTGGAATAAGTATAGAGTAGCGTAATGCACGGCGTTTCAATTTAGAAATATAGAGAGGAATACTGACAGCTTTAGTATGTTTCATAAGGGGAATATACTCGGTAATGAGGTGTTGCATTCGCTGGACAAACACGGAAGTTGCCTCTTCAATATTTAAACCAATAAAAACACGTGTCCAATCAGTACATGCTATAACCGCGTTGATCTCACCCCACTTAGCCCTCCCATATGCGCGTCGAAGCGGCTCTCTCGCCGCGGCCCCCGCACCGAGTCGCAACCGAAACTCGACAGGGAGGTGATCACATAAAGAGAAACGCCCCAATACACGCGCATGTTGAAAGAGACAAGGGGAGTCAGTCAATACAATGTCAAGAGTATGCGCCTTTTGCCCTGCTCGTCTCACCATCGTCGCCTGGCGAACCATTTGAGTGAGTGAGTGGAGAGAGGCAAAAGTGACTAGGGACCTATCAAAAGCATCGGCTGCCTGGAACGAATCCCAGTCAGCCGACGGTGCATTCAAATCGCCTTGTATAATGTGCATGTGAGAATCGGAAGAAATCAGCTGTTCTAGATGGCGGAATAGTTTACGACCAGCGCATTTTTATCGGTAGAGTAACCGGGAGTGCGATAAATAGTGATCACACGTAATGGCTTAGAAAGAGGGAATGTTTCAGTCGGCAAGATATCAAGGCACAAAAGTTCGCAGAGATTATCGATCGACAAGGACACAATGTGTTTCACAGAGAGAGCAGACGCGCAGAGTACTAAAACGCCTCCAGCATGCGAGTCTCTATCCGATCGAAAGATAGAGTAACGGCCATTCAAACATAGACAATTCATGTTATCAGAAGGATTACACCATGACTCGGTCAGCGCACATATCAAAGGATTGTTTTGATCGAGAAAAACTTCCAAATCATAGAGCTCGTTTCTTGCGGAGCGAGCGTTTAACAGAATGAATTTGGAATAGGGAACATCACGTATTGATGAAAAAGGCTGCGGAAAACCAGACAACGTAAAACCCACGTGAGATGCGAGATGAGAGGGGGCAGGGGGACAGCTGTCCTACTGGGGCTCGAGAACGGGCGGGCTGGCGTCGGACATCTCTCCGTCGGCTCCCTCCTCCTCCGTGTCGCGGGCCTTCTTCGACGCATCTTCTGCAATAGGAGAGAGGGCAGCTTCGGTAACATTGCGCTTGCCCTGAGAGCGAGCGCGCACACTGGAGGAGTGAGAGGAGACAGAGCGGGAGGAGGAGGAGGAAGCGGTGCGACCGCGCGCGCCTCGGCTGGCGGGACGGCCACGGCTCTGCTTCCTGGCCCCGCGAGAGGAGAGAGGGGCGAGAGAGTGTGCAGCCTCGGAGACGGCAGACGGCCCGGCGGCGACAGGGGACGGCTCGGCGGCGGCAGACGTGGCGACAGAGGGAACGTGGCCGAGAAGAGAGATCTGCTGCGGGTGATTTCTGAACGGCCTCGGCTGCGGCAGGCGATGGGCTCTGCAATCACGGACCACCCACTCCACCTGGCCAGCCTTGTCGTTGAGCGCGCGACACTTGGCCTGCAGGTCCCTCTCAATCGATAGCTCCTCCTCGGTGAGATCTCGGCGCGCGTACGCGAAGACCAGGTGGTTGAGTGACTTGCGGCGACACCTCCAGATGGCGCGCAGGAAGACGTCCCTGACGACACTGTTCTTCGTCTGGATCTTCATCACTCTGTTGGTCGTCGGCGTGCGGCGGAAGTCTAGATGGCGGTGGAAGGAGATACTCCCCCTGGAGTACTCGTCGGCGATCTGGGGGTCGGCGACGAGCTCGACCAGCTCTCGGATGAACATCTCGTCAGCCTTGCGGGTCTCCTCGAACGTGGCGCACTCCGGCCGTCCCACGATGACAAGGCGGGTGGCCTTGTCCTTGATGGTGGCCTCGTCCCTGTGAACGGCCTTGGTAGGAGTGTCGTTTAGGTCACAGAAGCCGATGGTGACCAAACTGATATCAGAGATACCCTAGGAGGTCACTAGTCGAAAACCGTTTTCAAATCCACATGACCGGCCATACGTTTCGAGATAGTTACGTTTCAAATTTTGGAGCTAAACCGTGTGGATTTCTTTTGCGGTCCGTCACTCCAATCGCGCGAGCTGTGAAACAGCGGCAGTGGCCTAGTGGATAGAGCGGCTTGCTGTCAAGCGGCATCCTGTGGGTTCGCTCTCCGGATAAGCGTTTTATTTTGCCGACACTTTCCGGACTTGTACTTTTTGGTGACAATTGTGCAGTTGGTAGAAAACTACTATCATCTTCTTTTTTTGTTGGCGAAATGTTGGCGTTCTTTAGAATTCATTTTCAAAAAATTCGAAAAATATTACCGACGAAGGTTTCCACATGATCCCTCACCATGCGTGACACCAACCATTCGAACAAAAAAGTACAAGTCCGGAGAAAATCGGCAAAATGAGCATATCCGGAGAGCGAACCCACAGCCTGTCGCTTGACAGACAGCCGCTCTATCCACTAGGCCACCGCCGCTGTTTCCCAGATCGCGCGAATGGATCGACAGACCGCAAAAGCAATCCACACGGTTTAGCTACAAAATTTGAAACGTGAATATCTCGAAACGTATGGCCGGTCATGTGGATTTGAAAACGGTTTTCGACTAGTGACCTCCTAGGGTATCTCTGATATCAGTTTGGTCACCATCGGCTTCTGTGACCTAAACGACACTCCTTGTTAGAATTACGGTAGGAGAATAACTTGACGTGCTGTCGTTTCTTAGAATTACGGTAGGAGAATAACTTGACGTGCTGTCGCTTCTTAGAGTTACGGTAGAAGAATAATTTGACGTGCTGTCGCTCCTTAGAATTACGATAGGAGAATAATTTGATGTGCTGTCGCTTCTTAGAATTACGGTAGGAGAATAATTTGATGTGCTGTCGCTTTTTAGAATTACGATGGTCGAAGACTTTGATGTGCTGTCGCTCCTTAAAATTACGGTAGGAGAATACTTTCATGTGCTGTCGCTCCTTGAAATTACGGTAGGAGAAAAATTTGATGTTCTGTCGCTCCTTGGAATTACGGTAGGAGAATAATGTAATGGGCTGTCTCTCCTTAGAATCACGGTAGTAGAATAATTGGATGTACTGTCGCTTCTTAGAATTACGGTAGGAAATATGTTGATGTGCTGTCGTTCATTAGAACTACGGTAGGAGTAGAATTTGATGTGCTGTCGCTCCTTAGAATTATGGTAGGAGAATAATTTGACATGCTGTCGCTTCTTAGAAATATGGTAGGAGAATAATTTTATAAGCTGTCGCTCCTTGGAATTACGGTAGGAGAATAATGTAATGTGCTGTCGTTCCTTGGAATTACGGTAGGAGAATAATTTGATGTGCTGTCGCTTCTTAGAATTACGGTAGGAGAATAATGCAATGGGCTGTCGCTCCTTAGAATTACGGTAGGAGAATAATTTGATGTACTGTCGCTCCTTAGAATTACGGTAGGAGAATAATGTAATGGGCTGTCGCTCCTTGGAATTACGGTAGGAGAATAAATTGATGTGCTGTCGCTCCTTGGAATTACGGTAGGAGAATAATGTAATGGGCTGTCGCTCCTTAGAAATACGGTAGGAGAATAATTTGATGTACTGTCGCTTCTTAGACGTACGGTCTACGGTAGGAAAATATTTTGATGTGCTGTCGTTCATTAGAGAGGGCGCGCAGCGCCCTCTCTCTTGGGTTAAAATAAGGCTCGCGCCAGAATTTTCAAGTAGCGATATCCAAAGGACATGTTAGCAACAATGTGAAGTCTTCCAATTTATGTTAGTTAGATTCGCACGGTTCCATAGGGCAGATCACTAATTGACGGCATCTTTGTATCTTTTCTCCGAAAGAAGTTATGAGCGATCTCGCACTCGCACTAGGCGAAAGGCCAGCGTGTGGGTGGGTGGGTGGGTGGGTGGGTGGGTGTCGTTTCCAGTCACGCTAGCTGATAGCTAGCCCTCTGCTGGCAAGCGAGCGCGAGAGCACGCGAGAGAGCACGCTGTTTGGAGAGAGACAGATGTACTTTGGTGGCTGCGATCAGTAGGAATTTAGTAAGGGGAGAGAGAAAGAGAGAACGAGAGAACGAGAGAACGAGAGAACGAGAGAACGAGAGAACGATATAACGAGAGAAAAGGAGAAAAAGAGAGGAGGGAAGGAGGGAAGGAGAGACGGAGAGAACGAGAGAACGAGAGAACGAGAGAAGGATAGATAGAGAGAACGAGAGAACGAGAGAACCAGAGAAAGAGAGAAAGATATAAAAAGAGAACGAGAGAGCTAGAGAACGAGAGAAAGAGAGAAAGGGAGAAGGAGGGAAGGAGGGATGGAGAGAAGAAGAGAAGGATAGAAAGAGAGAACGAGAGAACTAGAGAACGAAAGAAAGAGAGAAAGAGAGAAAGAGATAAAGAGAGAACGAGAGAAAGCGAGAACGATATAACGAGAGAATTAGAGAACAAGAGAAAGAGAGAATGGGAGGAGGAGGGAAGGAGGGAAGGAGAGAAAGAGAGAAAGAGAGAACGAGAAAACGAGAAAACGAGAGAAAGAGAAAACGAGAGAAAGAGAGAACGATATAACGAGAGAGCTAGAGAACGAGAGAAAGAGAGAAAGGGAGAAAGAGGGAAGGAGGGATGGAGAGAAGAAGAGAAGGAGAGAAGGAGAGAACTAGAGAAAAAAGAGAAAGAGAGAAAGAGAGAAAGAGAGAAAGAGAGAAAGAGAGAAAGAGATAATGAGAGAACGAGAGAAAGAGAAACCGATAGAAAGAGAAAACGAGTGAAAGAGAGAACGATATAACGAGAGAACTAGAGAACGAGAGAAAGAGAGAAAGTGAGAAGGCGGGAAGGAGGGAAGGAAAGAAGGAGAGAACGAGACAACGAGAGAACGAGACAACGAGACAACGAGACAACGAGAGAACGAGAGAACGAGAAAACGAGAGCACGAGAGAACGAGAGAAAGAGAGAACGATATAACGATATAACGAGAGAAATAGAGAACGAGAGAACGAGAGAACGAGAAAACGAGAAAACGAGAGAACGAGATAAAGAGAGAAAGAGAGAACGAAAGAAAGAGAGAACGAGAAAACGAGAGAAAGAGAGAACAAGAGAAAGAGAGAACGAAAGAAAGAGAGAACGATATAACTAGAGAACGAGAGAACGAGAGAAAGAGAGAAGGAGGGTGGTAGGAGGGAAGGAGGGAAGAAGAGAAGGAGAGACGGAGAGACGGAGAAAACGAGAGAACGAGAGAACGAGAAACGAGAGAACGAGAGAACGAGAGAACGAGAGAACGAGAGAAAGAGAGAAAGAGAGAAAGAGAGAACGAGAGAAAGAGAGAACTGGAGAACTAGAGAAAAAGAGAAAGGGAGAAGGAGGGAAGGAGGGAAGGAGAGAAGAAGAGAAGGAGACACGCGAGAACGAGAGAACGAGAGAACGAGAGAACGAGAGAACGAGAGAACGAGAGAACGAGAGAAAGAGAAAACGAAATAACGAGAGAACTAGATAACGAGAGAACGAGAGAACGAGAGAAAGAGAGAAAGGGAGAAGGGGGGAAGGAGGGAAGGAGAGAAGGAGAGACGGAGAGACGGAGAGAACGAGAGAACGAGAGAACGAGAGAACGAGAGAACGAGAGAAAGAGAGAACGAGAGAAAGAGAGAAAAGAGAGAAAAGAGAGAACGAGAGAAAGAGAGAAAAGAGAGAAAGGGAGAAAGAGAGAACGAGAGAACGAGAGAACGAGAGAACTAGAGAACGAGAGAAAGAGAGAAAGGGATAACGAGAGAACGAGAGAAAGAGAGAACGAGAGAAAGAGAGAACGAGAGAAAGAGAGAAGGAAAGAAGGAGGGAAGGAAGGAAGGAGGGAAGGAGAGGAGGAGAGGAGGAGAGAAGGGGAGAAGGAGAGAAGGAGGGAAGGAATGGGAGGAGAGAAGGAGGAAAGGAGAGGAGGAGAGAAGGAAAGAAGGAGAGAAGGAGGGAAGGAATGGAAGGAGAGAACGAGAGAACGAGAAAATATCGAATAAATTTGAAATGAAATTGATGAAATAATGAGAGAAGAACATGTTACATGTATGAAGACGAGAGAGAAAATTTCTATGAAATTCAACAAAAGGACATATATTATCTTTTAAAAGTACTTCCGTAAAAAGTGTTGTTTGTGTTAACCTGATTCAAGAAAAGCGCATGCATATATTATTAATTTTCGAAAAATCAAATCGTAAACACCTGAACATGAAAACTAACACAAACTTGCTCTTTCAAAACGTTGAATAATTTTTGAATAATTAATGTTGAATAATTCCATGTTTTATTTTTTTTTGACATTTTTATACCTGAAACATTGAGTCAAACCACATCACGAATAACATTTTATTTTACTGATAAACCATAAATAATAAACCGCAAAAAACACTAAATAAACAAAACAATCGTATTATTCTGAATGTTACGTGTAACTATTCTATATTCGTTTGAAAGAGCAAGTTTGTGTTAGTTTTCATGTTCAGGTGTTTACGATTTGATTTTTCGAAAATTAATAATATATGCATGAGCTTTTCTTGAATCAGGTTAACACAAACAACACTTTTTACGGAAGTACTTTTAAAAGATAATTAGAATTACGGTAGGAGTAGAATTTGATGTGCTGTCGCTCCTCAGAATTACGGTAGGAGAATAATTTGACATGTTGTCGCTCCTTAGAATTATTGTAGGAGAATAATTTTTTGAGCTGTCGCTTCTTGGAATTACAGTAGGAGAATAACTTGATGTGCTGTCGCTCCATAGAATTACGGTAGGAGAATAATGTAATGTGCTGTCGCTCCTTGGAATTACGGTAGGAGAATAATTTGATGTGCTGTCGCTCCTTAGAATTATGGTAGGAGAATAATTTGATGTGCTGTCGCTCCTTAGAATTACGGTAGGAGAAAAAGCAATGGGCTGTCGCTCCTTAGAATTACGGTAGGAGAATTATTTGATGTACTGTTGCTCCTTAGAAATACGGTAGGAGAATAATTTGATGTGCTGTCAAATAAATAAATAGTTTATTACCGTGTTGAGTAATTAACATGTGCATCATAGAAAACATAACAGTGCTTACGGTAGGATAGTAAAATAGGAAAAAGAAGAAGAAACATTCAAAGAGTAGACAATAAGCAAACTACAAATGTCGAATTTTAGACATGGGATGCAAATGGGGATTGTCTACTAAGTGGGATTTCACGTTACTGGTTTTCGCAGATTCAACAATATCAGATGGAAGTGAGTTCCAAACTCCATAAACTCTCTGAAAGAACGCGCTGCTCCGCAAAAACGAGTCATATGATGGCAAAAGGCGATATTTGTGAGATGTGCGCGACCGAGTTGGGACTAATGTAAAAAGACCAGAATAATTAAGAGAGGTGGTTTTAGTAATAACCTTGTGAATGTACACTACGTCACTTATAAAGCGGCGTTGTTCAAGAGTTTGAAGGCCAAGAAGCTGGAGGCGTTGGGGATAGGTGAGCGAGAACAAGCCAGCGCGACGACATATTCGGCGCGTATAGTATCGCTGCACTGACTCGATCAAATTCACTGATCCCACATCCTGAGGGTTCCACAATTCAGTACAATACTCTAGCTTGCAGCGGAAATACGTTGTATAAGCGGTGACAAGAACCTTCAAGTCTCTTGTACGATAGTACGATACACTCTCAAAAAATCATTTATGGCATTTAGGGTGCCTTTAACAATGTTTGCAAAATGGTCTTCAAAAATCAAGGACCCACACATAGTCACACCAAGGTCCCTTACAGAGTTAGCAGGTGCGAGCGTAGTGCCATGTGCTGTATACTCATGTTTGGGATTTCGGCGGCCTATGTGCAGTATCTGCGTTTTCTCAGTGGAGATCTGCAGACCCCATTCTAAAGCCCACTTTGCGACAGCGTCGATTGCTTTTTGAAACATAATTTTAGCCAAATTATCACTCGGATCAAAAGCGAAGTATATTTTCAAATCGTCTGCGTATAGAGCACACTCGACATAATCAGGCAGGCTATCAACAATATTATTGATAAAGATATTGAAGAGTATGGGTCCAAGACACGACCCCTGCGGCACACCACAGTTGACGAGTCGAGGAGACGAGAGCTCATCTCCAACCATAACTTGTTGGCAACGGTCAGAAAGGAAGGCTCGAATCCACCCGAGAACGTTTCCACGAATGCCCAGCGAATGCAACTTTTTGAATAGTAGTTTATGATTGATTGTGTCGAAAGCTTTTTTAAAGTCGAAATAAATACAATCAATAACAAGGCCGTTGGAAATATGTTTCAGCCAGTGACTATAACATTCAATAAGCTGTGCGTTGGTAGACCTATTCTTACGAAAACCAAACTGTCTAGAAGAAATCAAGCTATTGGACTCGAGAAAAGCAGTCAGTTGCCTGACTATAATTCGCTCTAATAATTTCGCTACACTACTAGTTAGGCTAATGGGACGATAGTTGGCTGGATTATCACGAGAACCCTTTTTATACAGCGGTTTTATATAAGCGACTTTCCAAATATTGGGGATAGCGCACACTGATAAAGACATAGAAAAAAGAATCGAAAGCGGGAGACTTATTGTATCAACTGTATTTTTCAAAAACGTGTGAGTGATTCCATCGGGACTGGTATTGATTTTTGAATCCAATTGTTGTATAGTCTTGTGAACAAGTGCATAAGAAACGTCAATCATGGTGAGTTGATTAGAGAGAGAGGGGAGGGCAGAGCCGGTCGGAGCAACACTCCCACCAGAGAATATCGAGTCGAAGTATTTCCCGAACACCTCCGCCTTTTCCCTCGAATCATGGACCAACTCACCATTGTGTGACAGCGAGCTGATACCATCAGCAGAAAACATCTTTTTTCTAACATCCTTGTATAATGCGCGTTTATTGTTACCGTTGATAAGTTTCGCTTCGCGCTTACATTGCCAAGAGAAAATAGCGTTTCGCAGTTTACGCTGCGCCTTATCAGCAGTCTTCGATTCTGGAATAAGTATAGAGTAGCGTAATGCACGGCGTTTCAATTTAGAAATATAGAGAGGAATACTGACAGCTTTAGTATGTTTCATAAGGGGAATATACTCGGTAATGAGGTGTTGCATTCGCTGGACAAACACGGAAGTTGCCTCTTCAATATTTAAACCAATAAAAACACGTGTCCAATCAGTACATGCTATAGCCGCGTTGATCTCACCCCACTTAGCCCTCCCATATGCGCGTCGAAGCGGCTCTCTCGCCGCGGCCCCCGCACCGAGTCGCAACCGAAACTCGACAGGGAGGTGATCACATAAAGAGAAACGCCCCAATACACGCGCATGTTGAAAGAGACAAGGGGAGTCAGTCAATACAATGTCAAGAGTATGCGCCTTTTGCCCTGCTCGTCTCACCATCGTCGCCTGGCGAACCATTTGAGTGAGTGAGTGGAGAGAGGCAAAAGTGACTAGGGACCTATCTAAAGCATCGGCTGCCTGGAACGAATCCCAGTCAGCCGACGGTGCATTCAAATCGCCTTGTATAATGTGCATGTGAGAATCGGAAGAAATCAGCTGTTCTAGATGGCGGAATAGTTTACGACCAGCGCATTTTTTATCGGTAGAGTAACCGGGAGTGCGATAAATAGTGATCACACGTAATGGCTTAGAAAGAGGGAATGTTTCAGTCGGCAAGATATCAAGGCACAAAAGTTCGCAGAGATTATCGATCGACAAGGACACAATGTGTTTCACAGAGAGAGCAGACGCGCAGAGTACTAAAACGCCTCCAGCATGCGAGTCTCTATCCGATCGAAAGATAGAGTAACGGCCATTCAAACATAGACAATTCATGTTATCAGAAGGATTACACCATGACTCGGTCAGCGCACATATCAAAGGATTGTTTTGATCGAGAAAAACTTCCAAATCATAGAGCTCGTTTCTTGCGGAGCGAGCGTTTAACAGAATGAATTTGGAATAGGGAACATCACGTATTGATGAAAAAGGCTGCGGAAAACCAGACAACGTAAAACCCACGTGAGATGCGAGATGAGAGGGGGCAGGGGGACAGCTGTCCTACTGGGGCTCGAGAACGGGCGGGCTGGCGTCGGACATCTCTCCGTCGGCTCCCTCCTCCTCCGTGTCGCGGGCCTTCTTCGACGCATCTTCTGCAATAGGAGAGAGGGCAGCTTCGGTAACATTGCGCTTGCCCTGAGAGCGAGCGCGCACACTGGAGGAGTGAGAGGAGACAGAGCGGGAGGAGGAGGAGGAAGCGGTGCGACCGCGCGCGCCTCGGCTGGCGGGACGGCCACGGCTCTGCTTCCTGGCCCCGCGAGAGGAGAGAGGGGCGAGAGAGTGTGCAGCCTCGGAGACGGCAGACGGCCCGGCGGCGACAGGGGACGGCTCGGCGGCGGCAGACGTGGCGACAGAGGGAACGTGGCCGAGAAGAGAGATCTGCTGCGGGTGATTTCTGAACGGCCTCGGCTGCGGCAGGCGATGGGCTCTGCAATCACGGACCACCCACTCCACCTGGCCAGCCTTGTCGTTGAGCGCGCGACACTTGGCCTGCAGGTCCCTCTCAATCGATAGCTCCTCCTCGGTGAGATCTCGGCGCGCGTACGCGAAGACCAGGTGGTTGAGTGACTTGCGGCGACACCTCCAGATGGCGCGCAGGAAGACGTCCCTGACGACACTGTTCTTCGTCTGGATCTTCATCACTCTGTTGGTCGTCGGCGTGCGGCGGAAGTCTAGATGGCGGTGGAAGGAGATACTCCCCCTGGAGTACTCGTCGGCGATCTGGGGGTCGGCGACGAGCTCGACCAGCTCTCGGATGAACATCTCGTCAGCCTTGCGGGTCTCCTCGAACGTGGCGCACTCCGGCCGTCCCACGATGACAAGGCGGGTGGCCTTGTCCTTGATGGTGGCCTCGTCCCTGTGAACGGCCTTGGTAGGAGTGTCGTTTAGGTCACAGAAGCCGATGGTGACCAAACTGATATCAGAGATACCCTAGGAGGTCACTAGTCGAAAACCGTTTTCAAATCCACATGACCGGCCATACGTTTCGAGATAGTTACGTTTCAAATTTTGGAGCTAAACCGTGTGGATTTCTTTTGCGGTCCGTCACTCCAATCGCGCGAGCTGTGAAACAGCGGCAGTGGCCTAGTGGATAGAGCGGCTTGCTGTCAAGCGGCATCCTGTGGGTTCGCTCTCCGGATAAGCGTTTTATTTTGCCGACACTTTCCGGACTTGTACTTTTTGGTGACAATTGTGCAGTTGGTAGAAAACTACTATCATCTTCTTTTTTTGTTGGCGAAATGTTGGCGTTCTTTAGAATTCATTTTCAAAAAATTCGAAAAATATTACCGACGAAGGTTTCCACATGATCCCTCACCATGCGTGACACCAACCATTCGAACAAAAAAGTACAAGTCCGGAGAAAATCGGCAAAATGAGCATATCCGGAGAGCGAACCCACAGCCTGTCGCTTGACAGACAGCCGCTCTATCCACTAGGCCACCGCCGCTGTTTCCCAGATCGCGCGAATGGATCGACAGACCGCAAAAGCAATCCACACGGTTTAGCTACAAAATTTGAAACGTGAATATCTCGAAACGTATGGCCGGTCATGTGGATTTGAAAACGGTTTTCGACTAGTGACCTCCTAGGGTATCTCTGATATCAGTTTGGTCACCATCGGCTTCTGTGACCTAAACGACACTCCTTGTTAGAATTACGGTAGGAGAATAACTTGACGTGCTGTCGTTTCTTAGAATTACGGTAGGAGAATAACTTGACGTGCTGTCGCTTCTTAGAGTTACGGTAGAAGAATAATTTGACGTGCTGTCGCTCCTTAGAATTACGATAGGAGAATAATTTGATGTGCTGTCGCTTCTTAGAATTACGGTAGGAGAATAATTTGATGTGCTGTCGCTTTTTAGAATTACGATGGTCGAAGACTTTGATGTGCTGTCGCTCCTTAAAATTACGGTAGGAGAATACTTTCATGTGCTGTCGCTCCTTGAAATTACGGTAGGAGAAAAATTTGATGTTCTGTCGCTCCTTGGAATTACGGTAGGAGAATAATGTAATGGGCTGTCTCTCCTTAGAATCACGGTAGTAGAATAATTGGATGTACTGTCGCTTCTTAGAATTACGGTAGGAAATATGTTGATGTGCTGTCGTTCATTAGAACTACGGTAGGAGTAGAATTTGATGTGCTGTCGCTCCTTAGAATTATGGTAGGAGAATAATTTGACATGCTGTCGCTTCTTAGAAATATGGTAGGAGAATAATTTTATAAGCTGTCGCTCCTTGGAATTACGGTAGGAGAATAATGTAATGTGCTGTCGTTCCTTGGAATTACGGTAGGAGAATAATTTGATGTGCTGTCGCTTCTTAGAATTACGGTAGGAGAATAATGCAATCAGCTGTCGCTCCTTAGAATTACGGTAGGAGAATAATTTGATGTACTGTCGCTCCTTAGAATTACGGTAGGAGAATAATGTAATGGGCTGTCGCTCCTTGGAATTACGGTAGGAGAATAAATTGATGTGCTGTCGCTCCTTGGAATTACGGTAGGAGAATAATGTAATGGGCTGTCGCTCCTTAGAAATACGGTAGGAGAATAATTTGATGTACTGTCGCTTCTTAGACGTACGGTCTACGGTAGGAAAATATTTTGATGTGCTGTCGTTCATTAGAATTACGGTAGGAGTAGAATTTGATGTGCTGTCGCTCCTCAGAATTACGGTAGGAGAATAATTTGACATGCTGTCGCTCCTTAGAATTATTGTAGGAGAATAATTTTATAAGCTGTCGCTCCTTGGAATTACAGTAGGAGAATAACTTGATGTGCTGTCGCTCCTTAGAATTACGGTAGGAGAATAATGTAATGTGCTGTCGCTCCTTGGAATTACGGTAGGAGAATAATTTGATGTGCTGTCGCTCCTTAGAATTATGGTAGGAGAATAATTTGATGTGCTGTCACTCATTAGAATTACGGTAGGAGAAGAATTTGATGTAATCATATGATTGTTTTATGATATGCCACTAATGACCCATAATACTGAATATTCGTAATTGCGCCATCGTTTTTTTCTCGAACCATCTTTTTTCGATAATTAATCTCACGCACATAAATTTACTGTTCACTGATTCACTGATATGCAACTATGCGGCCGTAAAAGCGTAAAACATAGAGAGTTAGTGAATATTGAAGGTCAGTGGGAGCCAGGGCAGATAAGAGAGCGTTGATTGAGCATTTGACTCAGCGCTTTAAAACGAAGTAACGTCACTCAGCGCTTTAAGAAAAAGAAACGTCTGATTACATATTCCTAGAGAGTAACTTGATGTGCTGTCGCTTCTTAGAATTACGGTAGGAGAATGATGATTTGACGTGCTGTCGCTTCTTAGAAGTACGGTAGGAGAATAGTCAATAGTTTAACGTGCTGTCGCTTCTTAGAATTACGGTAGGAGAATAACTTGACGTGCTGTCGTTTCTTAGAATTACGGTAGGAGAATAACTTGACGTGCTGTCGCTTCTTAGAGTTACGGTAGAAGAATAATTTGACGTGCTGTCGCTCCTTAGAATTACGATAGGAGAATAATTTGATGTGCTGTCGCTTCGTAGAATTACGGTAGGATAATAATTTGATGTGCTGTTGCTTCTTAGAATTGCGATGGTCGAAGACTTTGATGTGCTGTCGCTCCTTAAAATTACGGTAGGAGAATACTTTCATGTGCTGTCGCTCCTTGAAATTACGGTAGGAAAAAATTTGATGTTCTGTCGCTCCTTGGAATTACGGTAGGAGAATAATGTAATGGGCTGTCTCTCCTTAGAATCACGGTAGTAGAATAATTGGATGTACTGTCGCTTCTTAGAATTACGGTAGGAAATTTTTTGATGTGCTGTCGTTCATTAGAACTACGGTAGGAGTAGAATTTGATGTGCTGTCGCTCCTTAGAATTATGGTAGGAGAATAATTTGACATGCTGTCGCTTCTTAGAAATATGGTAGGAGAATAATTTTATAAGCTGTCGCTCCTTGGAATCACGGTAGGAGAATAATGTAATGTGCTGTCGTTCCTTGGAATTACGGTAGGAGAATAATTTGATGTGCTGTCGCTTCTTAGAATTACGGTAGGAGAATAATGCAATGGGCTGTCGCTCCTTAGAATTACGGTAGGAGAATACATTGATGTACTGTCGCTCCTTAGAATTACGGTAGGAGAATAATGTAATGGGCTTTCGCTCCTTGGAATTACGGTAGGAGAATAAACTGATGTGCTGTCGCTCCTTGGAATTACGGTAGGAGAATAATGTAATGGGCTGTCGCTCCTTAGAAATACGGTAGGAGAATAATTTGATGTACTGTCGCTTCTTAGACGTACGGTCTACGGTAGGAAAATATTTTGATGTGCTGTCGTTCATTAGAATTACGGTAGGAGTAGAATTTGATGTGCTGTCGCTCCTCAGAATTACGGTAGGAGAATAATTTGACATGCTGTCGCTCCTTAGAATTATTGTAGGAGAATAATTTTATAAGCTGTCGCTCCTTGGAATTACAGTAGGAGAATAACTTGATGTGCTGTCGCTCCTTAGAATTACGGTAGGAGAATAATGTAATGTGCTGTCGCTCCTTGGAATTACGGTAGGAGAATAATTTGATGTGCTGTCGCTCCTTAGAATTATGGTAGGAGAATAATTTGATGTGCTGTCGCGCCTTAGAATTACGGTAGGAGAATAATGCAATGGGCTGTCGCTTCTTAGAATTACGGTAGGAAAATAATTTGATGTACTGTCGCTCCTTAGAATTACGGTAGGAGAATAATGTAATGGGCTGTCTCTCCTTAGAATCACGGTAGTAGAATAATTGGATGTACTGTCGCTTCTCAGAATTACATACGGTAGGAAATATTTTGATGTGCTGTCGTTCATTAGAACTACGGTAGGAGTAGAATTTGATGTGCTGTCGCTCCTTAGAATTATGGTAGGAGAATAATTTGACATGCTGTCGCTTCTTAGAAATATGGTAGGAGAATAATTTTATAAACTGTCGCTCCTTGGAATTACGGTAGGAGAATAATGTAATGTGCTGTCGTTTTTTTGGAATTACGGTAGGAGAATAATTTGATGTGCTGTCGCTTCTTAGATTTACGGTAGGAGAATAATGCAATGGGCTGTCGCTCCTTAGAATTAAGGTAGGAGAATAATTTGATGTACTGTCGCTCCTTAGAATTACGGTAGGAGAATAATGTAATGGGCTGTCGCTCCTTGGAATTACGGTAGGAGAATAAATTGATGTGCTGTCGCTCCTTGGAATTACGGTAGGAGAATAATGTAATGGGCTGTCGCTCCTTAGAAATACGGTAGGAGAATAATTTGATGTACTGTCGCTTCTTAGACGTACGGTCTACGGTAGGAAAATATTTTGATGTGCTGTCGTTCATTAGAATTACGGTAGGAGTAGAATTTGATGTGCTGTCGTTCCTCAGAATTACGGTAGGAGAATAATTTGACATGCTGTCGCTCCTTAGAATTATTGTAGGAGAATAATTTTATAAGCTGTCGCTCCTTGGAATTACAGTAGGAGAATAATTTGATGTGCTGTCGCTCCTTAGAATTATGGTAGGAGAATAATTTGATGTGCTGTCGCTCCTTAGAATTACGGTAGGAGAATAATTTGATGTACTGTCGCTCCTTAGAATTACGGTAGGAGAATAATGTAATGGGCTGTCGCTCATTGGAATTACGGTAGGAGAATAAATTGATGTGCTGTCGCTCCTTGGAATTACGGTAGGAGAATAATGTAATGGGCTGTCGCTCCTTAGAAATACGGTAGGAGAATAATTTGATGTACTGTCGCTTCTTAGACGTACGGTCTACGGTAGGAAAATATTTTGATGTGCTGTCGTTCATTAGAATTACGGTAGGAGTAGAATTTGATGTGCTGTCGCTCCTCAGAATTACGGTAGGAGAATAATTTGACATGCTGTCGCTCCTTAGAATTATTGTAGGAGAATAATGTAATGTGCTGTCGCTCCTTGGAATTACGGTAGGAGAATAATTTGATGTGCTGTCGCTCCTTAGAATTATGGTAGGAGAATAATTTGATGTGCTGTCGCTCCTTAGAATTACGGTAGGAGAAAAATGCAATGGGCTGTCGCTCCTTAGAATTACGGTAGGAGAATTATTTGATGTACTGTTGCTCCTTAGAATTACGGTAGGAGAATTATTTGATGTGCTGTCACTCATTAGAATTACGGTAGGAGAAGAATTTGATGTAATCATATGATTGTTTTATGATATGCCACTAATGACCCATAATACTGAATAATCGTAATTGCGCCATCGTTTTTTTTTCTCGAACCATCTTTTTTCGATAATTAATCTCACGCACATAAATTTACTGCTCACTGATTCACTGATATGCAACTATGCGGCCGTAAAAGCGTAAAACATAGAGAGTTAGTGAATATTGAAGGTCAGTGGGAGCCAGGGCAGATAAGAGAGCGTTGATTGAGCATTTGACTCAGCGCTTTAAAAAGAAGTAAACGTCACTCAGCGCTTTAAGAAAAAGAAACGTCTGATTACATATTCCTAGAGAGTAACTTGATGTGCTGTCGCTTCTTAGAATTACGTTAGGAGAATGATGATTTGACGTGCTGTCGCTTCTTAGAATTACGGTAGGAGAATAGTCAATAGTTTGACGTGCTGTCGCTTCTTAGAATTACGGTAGGAGAATAACTTGACGTGCTGTCGTTTCTTAGAATTACGGTAGGAGAATAACTTGACGTGCTGTCGCTTCTTAGAGTTACGGTAGAAGAATAATTTGACGTGCTGTCGCTCCTTAGAATTACGATAGGAGAATAATTTGATGTGCTGTCGCTTCTTAGAATTACGGTAGGAGAATAATTTGATGTGCTGTCGCTTCTTAGAATTACGATGGTCGAAGACTTTGATGTGCTGTCGCTCCTTAAAATTACGGTAGGAGAATACTTTCATGTGCTGTCGCTCCTTGAAATTACGGTAGGAGAAAAATTTGATGTTCTGTCGCTCCTTGGAATTACGGTAGGAGAATAATGTAATGGGCTGTATCTCCTTAGAATCACGGTAGTAGAATAATTGGATGTACTGTCGCTTCTTAGAATTACGGTAGGAAATATTTTGATGTGCTGTCGTTCATTAGAACTACGGTAGGAGTAGAATTTGATGTGATGTCGCTCCTTAGAATTATGGTAGGAGAATAATTTGACATGCTGTCGCTTCTTAGAAATATGGTAGGAGAATAATTTTATAAGCTGTCGCTCCTTGGAATTACGGTAGGAGAATAATGTAATGTGCTGTCGTTCCTTGGAATTACGGTAGGAGAATAATTTGATGTGCTGTCGCTTCTTAGAATTACGGTAGGAGAATAATGCAATGGGCTGTCGCTCCTTAGAATTACGGTAGGAGAATAATTTGATGTACTGTCGCTCCTTAGAATTACGGTAGGAGAATAATGAATTTGATGTGCTGTCGCTCCTTAGAATTATGGTAGGAGAATAATTTGACATGCTGTCGCTTCTTAGAAATATGGTAGGAGAATAATTTTATAAGCTGTCGCTGGTCGCTCCTTGGAATTACGGTAGGAGAATAATGTAATGTGTTGTCGTTCCTTGGATTTACGGTAGGATAATAATTTGATGTGCTGTCGCTTCTTAGAATTACGGTAGGAGAATAATGCAATGGGCTGTCGCTCCTTAGAATTACGGTAGGAGAATAATTTGATGTACTGTCGCTCCTTAGAATTACGGTAGGAGAATAATGTAATGGGCTGTCGCTTCTTGGAATTACGGTAGGAGAATAAATTGATGTGCTGTCGCTCCTTGGAATTACGGTAGGAGAATAATGTAATGGGCTGTCGCTCCTTAGAAATACGGTAGGAGAATAATTTGATGTACTGTCGCTTCTTAGACGTACGGTCTACGGTAGGAAAATATTTTGATGTGCTGTCGTTCATTAGAATTACGGTAGGAGTAGAATTTGATGTGCTGTCGCTCCTCAGAATTACGGTAGGAGAATAATTTGTCATGCTGTCGCTCCTTGGAATTACAGTAGGAGAATAACTTGATGTGCTGTCGCTCCCTAGAATTACGGTAGGAGAATAATGTAATGTGCTGTCGCTCCTTGGAATTACGGTAGGAGAATAATTTGATGTGCTGTCGCTCCTTAAAATTATGGTAGGAGAATAATTTGATGTGCTGTCGCTCCTTAGAATTACGGTAGGAGAAAAATGCAATGGGCTGTCGCTCCTTAGAATTACGGTAGGAGAATTATTTGATGTACTGTTGCTCCTTAGAATTACGGTAGGAGAATAATTTGATGTGCTGTCACTCATTAGAATTACGGTAGGAGAAGAATTTGATGTAATTAGAGAGGGCGCGCAGCGCCCTCTCTTTTGGGTTAAAATAAGGCTAGCGCTAGAATTTTCAAGAACCGATATCTGAAGGTCCCTTTAGCAACAATGTGGAGTCTTCCAATTTATGTTAGTTAGATTCGCACGGTTCCATAGGGCAGATCACTAATTGACGGCATCTTTGTATCTTTTCTCCGAAAGAAGTTATGAGCGATCTCGCACTCGCACTAGGCGAAAGGCCAGCGTGTGGGTGGGTGGGTGTCGTTTCCAGTCACGCTAGCTGATAGCTAGCCCTCTGCTGGCGGGCGAGCGCGAGAGCACGCGAGAGAGCACGCTGTTTGGAGAGAGACAGATGCACTTTGGTGGCTGCGATCAGTAGGAATTAGATAAGGGGAGAGAGAAAGAGAGAACGAGAGAACGAGAGAAAGAGAGAAAGAGAGAAAGAGAGAACGAGAGAACGAGAGAAAGCGAAAACGATATAACGAGAGAACTAGAGAACGAGAGAAAGAGAGAAAGGGAGGAGGAGGGAAGGAGGGAATGAGAGAAGAAGAGAACGAGAGAACGAGTGAAAGAGAGAACGAGAGAACGAGAGAAAGAGAGAACGAGAGAACGAGAGAAAGAGAGAAAGAGAGGAGGGAAGGAGGGAAGGAGAGAAGAAGAGAAGAAGAGAAGGAGAGAACGAGAGAACGAGAGAACGAGAGAATGAGAGACGGATTGAAAGAGAGAACGAGAGAACTAGAGAACGAGAGAAAGAGAGAACGAGAGAACGAGAGAAAGAGAAAACGAGAGAAAGAGAGAACGAGAGAACGAGAGAGCTAGAGAACGAGAGAACGAGAGAAAGGGAGAAGGAGGGAAGGAGGGAAGGAGGGAAGGAGAGAAGAAGAGAATGAGAGAACGAGAGAACGAGAGAAGGATAGAAAGAGAGAACGAGAGAACTAGAGAACGAGAGAAAGAGAGAAAGAGATAACGAGAGAACGAGAGAACGAGAGAAAGGGAGGAGGAGGGAAGGAGGGAATGAGAGAAGAAGAGAACGAGAGAACGAGAGAAAGAGAGAACGAGAGAAAGAGAGAACGATATAACGAGAGAACTAGAGAACGAGAGAAAAAGAGAAAGAGAGGAGGGAAGGAGGGAAGGAGAGAAGAAGAGAAGGAGAGAAAGAGAGAACGAGAGAACGAGAGAAAGAGAAAACGAGAGAAAGAGAGAACGATATAACGAGAGAGCTAGAGAACAGGAGAACGAGAGAAAGGGAGAAGGAGGGAAGGAGGGAAGGAGAGAAGAAGAGAATGAGAGAACGAGAGAACGAGAGAAGGAAAGAAAGAGAAAACGAGAAAAATAGCAAAACGAGAGAAAGAGAGAACGATATAACGAGAGAACTAGAGAACGAGAGAAAGAGAGAAAGGGAGAAGGAGGGGAGGAGGGGAGGAGAGAAGAAGAGAAGGAGAGAACGAGAGAACAAGAGAACGAGAGAACGAGAAAACTAGAGAACGAGAGAAAGAGAGAACGAGAGAAAGAGAGAACGAGAGAACGAGAGAACAAGAGAACTAGAGAACGAGAGAAAGAGAGAACGAGAGAACGAGAGAACGAGAGAACGAGAGAAAGAGAGAAAGAGAGAAAGAGAGAAAGAGAGAACGAGAGAAAGCGAAAACGATATAACGAGAGAACTAGAGAATGAGAGAACGAGAGAAAGAGAGAACGAGAGAAAGAGAGAACGAGAGAACGAGAGAAGAGAGAAAAAGAGAAAGAGAGAACGAGAGAACTAGAGAACGAGAGAAAGAGAGAAAGAGATAACGAGAGAACGAGAGAACGAGAGAAAGGGAGGAGGAGGGAAGGAGGGAATGAGAGAAGAAGAGAACGAGAGAACGAGAGAAAGAGAGAACGAGAGAAAGAGAGAACGATATAACGAGAGAACTAGAGAACGAGAGAAAAAGAGAAAGAGAGGAGGGAAGGAGGGAAGGAGAGAAGAAGAGAAGGAGGGAAGAAGAGAACGAGAGAACGAGAGAACGAGAGAAAGAGAGAACGATATAACGAGAGAACTAGAGAACGAGAGAAAGAGAGAAAGGGAGAAAGGGAGAAGGAGGGAAGGAGAGAAGAAGAGAACGAGAGAACGAGAGAACGAGAGAACGATATAACGAGAGAACGAGAAAACGAGAGAACGAGAGAACGAGAGAACGATATAACGAGAGAACTAGAGAACGAGAGAAAGAGAGAAAGGGAGAAAGGGAGAAGGAGGGAAGGAGAGAAGAAGAGAACGAGAGAACGAGAGAACGAGAGAACGAGAGAACGAGAAAACGAGAGAACGAGAGAACGAGAGAAAGAGAGAACGAGAGAAAGAGAGAACGATATAACGAGAGAACTAGAGAACGAGAGAAAGAGAGAAAGGGAGAAAGGGAGAAGGAGGGAAGGAGAGAAGAAGAGAACGAGAGAACGAGAGAACGAGAGAACGAGAGAACGAGAGAACGAGAGAACGAGAAAACGAGAGAACGAGAGAACGAGAAAACGAGAGAACTAGAGAACGAGAGAACGATATAACGAGAGAACTAGAGAACGAGAGAAAGAGAGAAAGGGAGAAAGGGAGAAAGGGAGAAGGAGGGAAGGAGAGAAGAAGAGAACGAGAGAACGAGAGAACGAGAGAACGAGAGAACGAGAAAACGAGAGAACGAGAGAACGAGAGAAAGAGAGAACGAGAGAAAGAGAGAACGATATAACGAGAGAACTAGAGAACGAGAGAAAGAGAGAAAGAGAGAAAGGGAGAAGGAGGGAAGGAGGGGAGGAGAGAAGAAGAGAAGGAGAGAACGAGAGAAGAAGAGAACGAGAGAACGATATAACGAGAGAACGAGAGAACGAGAGAACGAGAAAACGAGAGAACAAGAGAAAGAGAGAACGAGAAAACGAGAGAACGAGAAAACGAGAGAACTAGAGAACGAGAGAACGAGAGAACGATATAACGAGAGAACTAGAGAACGAGAGAAAGAGAGAAAGGGAGAAAGGGAGAAGGAGGGAAGGAGAGAAGAAGAGAACGAGAGAACGAGAGAAAGAGAGAACGAGAGAACGAGAGAAAGAGAGAAAGAGAGGAGGGAAGGAGGGAAGGAGAGAAGAAGAGAAGAAGAGAAGGAGAGAACGAGAGAACGAGAGAACGAGAGAATGAGAGACGGATTGAAAGAGAGAACGAGAGAACTAGAGAACGAGAGAAAGAGAGAACGAGAGAACGAGAGAAAGAGAAAACGAGAGAAAGAGAGAACGAGAGAACGAGAGAGCTAGAGAACGAGAGAACGAGAGAAAGGGAGAAGGAGGGAAGGAGGGAAGGAGGGAAGGAGAGAAGAAGAGAATGAGAGAACGAGAGAACGAGAGAAGGATAGAAAGAGAGAACGAGAGAACTAGAGAACGAGAGAAAGAGAGAAAGAGATAACGAGAGAACGAGAGAACGAGAGAAAGGGAGGAGGAGGGAAGGAGGGAATGAGAGAAGAAGAGAACGAGAGAACGAGAGAAAGAGAGAACGAGAGAAAGAGAGAACGATATAACGAGAGAACTAGAGAACGAGAGAAAAAGAGAAAGAGAGGAGGGAAGGAGGGAAGGAGAGAAGAAGAGAAGGAGAGAAAGAGAGAACGAGAGAACGAGAGAAAGAGAAAACGAGAGAAAGAGAGAACGATATAACGAGAGAGCTAGAGAACAGGAGAACGAGAGAAAGGGAGAAGGAGGGAAGGAGGGAAGGAGAGAAGAAGAGAATGAGAGAACGAGAGAACGAGAGAAGGAAAGAAAGAGAAAACGAGAAAAATAGCAAAACGAGAGAAAGAGAGAACGATATAACGAGAGAACTAGAGAACGAGAGAAAGAGAGAAAGGGAGAAGGAGGGGAGGAGGGGAGGAGAGAAGAAGAGAAGGAGAGAACGAGAGAACAAGAGAACGAGAGAACGAGAAAACTAGAGAACGAGAGAAAGAGAGAACGAGAGAAAGAGAGAACGAGAGAACGAGAGAACAAGAGAACTAGAGAACGAGAGAAAGAGAGAACGAGAGAACGAGAGAACGAGAGAACGAGAGAAAGAGAGAAAGAGAGAAAGAGAGAAAGAGAGAACGAGAGAAAGCGAAAACGATATAACGAGAGAACTAGAGAATGAGAGAACGAGAGAAAGAGAGAACGAGAGAAAGAGAGAACGAGAGAACGAGAGAAGAGAGAAAAAGAGAAAGAGAGAACGAGAGAACTAGAGAACGAGAGAAAGAGAGAAAGAGATAACGAGAGAACGAGAGAACGAGAGAAAGGGAGGAGGAGGGAAGGAGGGAATGAGAGAAGAAGAGAACGAGAGAACGAGAGAAAGAGAGAACGAGAGAAAGAGAGAACGATATAACGAGAGAACTAGAGAACGAGAGAAAAAGAGAAAGAGAGGAGGGAAGGAGGGAAGGAGAGAAGAAGAGAAGGAGGGAAGAAGAGAACGAGAGAACGAGAGAACGAGAGAAAGAGAGAACGATATAACGAGAGAACTAGAGAACGAGAGAAAGAGAGAAAGGGAGAAAGGGAGAAGGAGGGAAGGAGAGAAGAAGAGAACGAGAGAACGAGAGAACGAGAGAACGATATAACGAGAGAACGAGAAAACGAGAGAACGAGAGAACGAGAGAACGATATAACGAGAGAACTAGAGAACGAGAGAAAGAGAGAAAGGGAGAAAGGGAGAAGGAGGGAAGGAGAGAAGAAGAGAACGAGAGAACGAGAGAACGAGAGAACGAGAGAACGAGAAAACGAGAGAACGAGAGAACGAGAGAAAGAGAGAACGAGAGAAAGAGAGAACGATATAACGAGAGAACTAGAGAACGAGAGAAAGAGAGAAAGGGAGAAAGGGAGAAGGAGGGAAGGAGAGAAGAAGAGAACGAGAGAACGAGAGAACGAGAGAACGAGAGAACGAGAGAACGAGAGAACGAGAAAACGAGAGAACGAGAGAACGAGAAAACGAGAGAACTAGAGAACGAGAGAACGATATAACGAGAGAACTAGAGAACGAGAGAAAGAGAGAAAGGGAGAAAGGGAGAAAGGGAGAAGGAGGGAAGGAGAGAAGAAGAGAACGAGAGAACGAGAGAACGAGAGAACGAGAGAACGAGAAAACGAGAGAACGAGAGAACGAGAGAAAGAGAGAACGAGAGAAAGAGAGAACGATATAACGAGAGAACTAGAGAACGAGAGAAAGAGAGAAAGAGAGAAAGGGAGAAGGAGGGAAGGAGGGGAGGAGAGAAGAAGAGAAGGAGAGAACGAGAGAAGAAGAGAACGAGAGAACGATATAACGAGAGAACGAGAGAACGAGAGAACGAGAAAACGAGAGAACAAGAGAAAGAGAGAACGAGAAAACGAGAGAACGAGAAAACGAGAGAACTAGAGAACGAGAGAACGAGAGAACGATATAACGAGAGAACTAGAGAACGAGAGAAAGAGAGAAAGGGAGAAAGGGAGAAGGAGGGAAGGAGAGAAGAAGAGAACGAGAGAACGAGAGAACGAGAGAACGAGAGAACGAGAAAACGAGAGAACGGGAGAACGAGAGAAAGAGAGAACGAGAGAAAGAGAGAACGATATAACGAGAGAACTAGAGAACGAGAGAAAGAGAGAAAGAGAGAAAGGGAGAAGGAGGGAAGGAGGGGAGGAGAGAAGAAGAGAAGGAGAGAACGAGAGAAGAAGAGAACGAGAGAACGATATAACGAGAGAAAGAGAGAAAGGGAGGAGGAGCGAAGGAGTGAAGGAGAGAAGAAGAGAACGAGAGAACAAGAGAACGAGAGAACGATATAACGAGAGAACTAGAGAACGAGAGAAAGAGAGAAAGGGAGAAAGGGAGAAGGAGGGAAGGAGGGAAGGAGAGAAGAAGAGAACGAGATAACGAGAGAACGAGAGAACGAGAGAACGAGAAAACGAGAGAACGAGAGAAAGAGAGAACGAGAGAAAGAGAGAACGAGAGAACGATATAACGAGAGAACTAGAGAACGAGAGAAAGAGAGAAAGGGAGAAAGGGAGAAGGAGGGAAGGAGAGAAGAAGATAACGAGAGAACGAGAGAACGAGAGAACGAGAGAACGAGAGAACGATATAACGAGAGAACGAGAAAACGAGAGAACTAGAGAACGAGAGAACGAGAGAACGATATAACGAGAGAACTAGAGAACGAGAGAAAGAGAGAAAGGGAGAAAGGGAGAAGGAGGGAAGGAGAGAAGAAGAGAACGAGAGAACGAGAGAACGAGAGAACGAGAGAACGAGAGAACGAGAAAACGAGAGAACGAGAGAACGAGAGAAAGAGAGAACGAGAGAAAGAGAGAACGATACAACGAGAGAACTAGAGAACGAGAGAAAGAGAGAAAGAGAGAAAGGGAGAAGGAGGGAAGGAGGGGAGGAGAGAAGAAGAGAAGGAGAGAACGAGAGAAGAAGAGAACGAGAGAACGATATAACGAGAGAAAGAGAGAAAGGGAGGAGGAGCGAAGGAGTGAAGGAGAGAAGAAGAGAACGAGAGAACAAGAGAACGAGAGAACAAGAGAACGAGAGAACAATATAACGAGAGAACTAGAGAACGAGAGAAAGAGAGAAAGGGAGAAAGGGAGAAGGAGGGAAGGAGGGAAGGAGAGAAGAAGAGAACGAGATAACGAGAGAACGAGAGAACGAGAAAACGAGAGAACGAGAGAAAGAGAGAACGAGAGAACGATATAACGAGAGAACGAGAGAACGAGAAAACGAGAGAACAAGAGAAAGAGAGAACGAGAAAACGAGAGAACGAGAAAACGAGAGAACTAGAGAACGAGAGAACGAGAGAACGATATAACGAGAGAACTAGAGAACGAGAGAAAGAGAGAAAGGGAGAAAGGGAGAAGGAGGGAAGGAGAGAAGAAGAGAACGAGAGAACGAGAGAACGAGAGAACGAGAGAACGAGAAAACGAGAGAACGAGAGAACGAGAGAAAGAGAGAACGAGAGAAAGAGAGAACGATATAACGAGAGAACTAGAGAACGAGAGAAAGAGAGAAAGAGAGAAAGGGAGAAGGAGGGAAGGAGGGGAGGAGAGAAGAAGAGAACGAGAGAACGAGAGAAGAAGAGAACGAGAGAACGATATAACGAGAGAAAGAGAGAAAGGGAGGAGGAGCGAAGGAGAGAACGATATAACGAGAGAACTAGAGAACGAGAGAAAGAGAGAAAGAGAGAAAGGGAGAAGGAGGGAAGGAGGGGAGGAGAGAAGAAGAGAAGGAGAGAACGAGAGAAGAAGAGAACGAGAGAACGATATAACGAGAGAACGAGAGAACGAGAGAACGAGAAAACGAGAGAACAAGAGAAAGAGAGAACGAGAAAACGAGAGAACGAGAAAACGAGAGAACTAGAGAACGAGAGAACGAGAGAACGAGAGAACGATATAACGAGAGAACTAGAGAACGAGAGAAAGAGAGAAAGGGAGAAAGGGAGAAGGAGGGAAGGAGAGAAGAAGAGAACGAGAGAACGAGAGAACGAGAGAACGAGAAAACGAGAGAACAAGAGAAAGAGAGAACGAGAAAACGAGAGAACGAGAAAACGAGAGAACTAGAGAACGAGAGAACGAGAGAACGATATAACGAGAGAACTAGAGAACGAGAGAAAGAGAGAAAGGGAGAAAGGGAGAAGGAGGGAAGGAGAGAAGAAGAGAACGAGAGAACGAGAGAACGAGAGAACGAGAGAACGAGAAAACGAGAGAACGAGAGAACGAGAGAAAGAGAGAACGAGAGAAAGAGAGAACGATATAACGAGAGAACTAGAGAACGAGAGAAAGAGAGAAAGAGAGAAAGGGAGAAGGAGGGAAGGAGGGGAGGAGAGAAGAAGAGAAGGAGAGAACGAGAGAAGAAGAGAACGAGAGAACGATATAACGAGAGAAAGAGAGAAAGGGAGGAGGAGCGAAGGAGTGAAGGAGAGAAGAAGAGAACGAGAGAACAAGAGAACGAGAGAACGATATAACGAGAGAACTAGAGAACGAGAGAAAGAGAGAAAGGGAGAAAGGGAGAAGGAGGGAAGGAGGGAAGGAGAGAAGAAGAGAACGAGATAACGAGAGAACGAGAGAACGAGAGAACGAGAAAACGAGAGAACGAGAGAAAGAGAGAACGAGAGAAAGAGAGAACGAGAGAACGATATAACGAGAGAACTAGAGAACGAGAGAAAGAGAGAAAGGGAGAAAGGGAGAAGGAGGGAAGGAGAGAAGAAGAGAACGAGAGAACGAGAGAACGAGAGAACGAGAGAACGAGAGAACGATATAACGAGAGAACGAGAAAACGAGAGAACTAGAGAACGAGAGAACGAGAGAACGATATAACGAGAGAACTAGAGAACGAGAGAAAGAGAGAAAGGGAGAAAGGGAGAAGGAGGGAAGGAGAGAAGAAGAGAACGAGAGAACGAGAGAACGAGAGAACGAGAGAACGAGAGAACGAGAAAACGAGAGAACGAGAGAACGAGAGAACGAGAGAAAGAGAGAACGAGAGAAAGAGAGAACGATACAACGAGAGAACTAGAGAACGAGAGAAAGAGAGAAAGAGAGAAAGGGAGAAGGAGGGAAGGAGGGGAGGAGAGAAGAAGAGAAGGAGAGAACGAGAGAAGAAGAGAACGAGAGAACGATATAACGAGAGAAAGAGAGAAAGGGAGGAGGAGCGAAGGAGTGAAGGAGAGAAGAAGAGAACGAGAGAACAAGAGAACGAGAGAACAATATAACGAGAGAACTAGAGAACGAGAGAAAGAGAGAAAGGGAGAAAGGGAGAAGGAGGGAAGGAGGGAAGGAGAGAAGAAGAGAACGAGAGAACGAGAAAACGAGAGAACGAGAAAACGAGAGAACGAGAGAAAGAGAGAACGAGAGAAAGAGAGAACGAGAGAAAGAGAGAACGATATAACGAGAGAACTAGAGAACGAGAGAAAGAGAGAAAGAGGGAAGGAGGGAAGGAGGGAAGGAGAGAAGGAGAGAACGAGAGAAAGAGAGAACGAGCGAACGAGAAAAGAGAGAACGATATAACAAGAGAACTAGAGAACGAGAGAAAGGGAGAAAGAGAGAAGGAGGGAAGGAGGGAAGGAGAGAAGAAAAGAAGGAGAGACGGAGAGAATGAGAGAACGAAAGAACGAGAGAACGAGAGAACGAGAGAACGAGAGAACGAGAGAAAGGGAGAAGGAGGGAAGGAGGGGAGGAGAGAAGAAGAGAAGGAGAGAACGAGAGAAGAAGAGAACGAGAGAACGATATAACGAGAGAAAGAGAGAAAGGGAGGAGGAGCGAAGGAGTGAAGGAGAGAAGAAGAGAACGAGAGAACAAGAGAACGAGAGAACAATATAACGAGAGAACTAGAGAACGAGAGAAAGAGAGAAAGGGAGAAAGGGAGAAGGAGGGAAGGAGGGAAGGAGAGAAGAAGAGAACGAGAGAACGAGAAAACGAGAGAACGAGAAAACGAGAGAACGAGAGAAAGAGAGAACGAGAGAAAGAGAGAACGAGAGAAAGAGAGAACGATATAACGAGAGAACTAGAGAACGAGAGAAAGAGAGAAAGAGGGAAGGAGGGAAGGAGGGAAGGAGAGAAGGAGAGAACGAGAGAAAGAGAGAACGAGCGAACGAGAAAAGAGAGAACGATATAACAAGAGAACTAGAGAACGAGAGAAAGGGAGAAAGAGAGAAGGAGGGAAGGAGGGAAGGAGAGAAGAAAAGAAGGAGAGACGGAGAGAATGAGAGAACGAAAGAACGAGAGAACGAGAGAACGAGAGAACGAGAGAACGAGAGAAAGAGAAAACGAGAGAACTAGAGAACTAAGAGAAAGAGAGAAAGGGAGAAGGAGGCAAGGAGGGAAGGAGAGAAGAAGAGGTCGAGAGAAGAAGAAACGAGAGAACGAGAAAAAGAGAGAAAGAGAGAACGAGAGAAAGTGAGAAAGAGAGAACGATATAACGAGAGAACGAGAGAACTAGAGAACTAGAGAAAGAGAGAAAGGGGGAAGGAGGGAAGTAGAGAAGAAGAGAAGGAGAGACGGAGAGGTCGAGAGAACGAGCGAACGAGAGAAAGAGAGAACGAGAGAACGAGAGAAAGAGAGAAGGAGGGAAAGAGAGAACGAGAGAAAGAGAGAACTGGAGAACTAGAGAAAGGGAGAAAGGGAGAAGGAGGCAAGGAGGCAAGGAGGAAAGGAGAGAAAAAGAGAAGGAGAAACGAGAGAACGAAAGAACGAGAGAAAGAGAGAAAGAGAGAACGAGAGAACGAGAGAACGAGAGAACGAGAGAACGAGAGAACGAGAGAAAGAGAGAACGAAATAACGAGTGAACTAGAGAACGAGAGAAATAGAGAAAGAGAGAAGGAGGGAAGGAGGGAAGGAGGGAAGGAGAGAAGAAGAGAAGGAAAGACGGAGAGAAAGAGAGAACGAGAGAACGAGAGAACGAGAGAAAAAGAGAAAGGTATAACGAGGAGAGAACGAGAGAAAGGGAGAACGAGAGAACGAGAGAACGAGAGAAAGAGAGAAAGAGAGAACGAGAGGACTAGTGAACGAGAGAAAGAGAGAAAGGGATAACGAGGAGAGAACGAGAGAAAGAGAGAAGGAGAGAACGAGAGAAGGAGAGAAGGAGGGAAGTAGAGGAGGAGAGAAGGAGAGGAGGAGAGAAGGAGAGAAGGAGAGAAGGAGAGAAGGAGGGAAGGAAGGGAAGGAGAGAAGGAGAGGAGGAGAGAAGGAGGGAAGGAAGGAAGGAAGGGAAGGAGAGAACGAGAAAATATCGAATAAATTCGAAATGAAATTGATGAAATAATGAGAGAAGAACATGTTACATGTATGAAGACGAGAGAGAAAATTTCTATGAAATTCAACAAAAGGACATATATTATCTTTTAAAAGTACTTCCGTAAAAAGTGTTGTTTGTGTTAACCTGATTCAAGAAAAGCGCATGCATATATTATTAGTTTTTGAAAAAGCAAATCGTAAACACCTGAACATGAAAACTAACACAAACTTGCTCTTTCAAAACGTTGAATAATTGTTGAATAATTAATGTTGATTAATTCCATGTTTTATTTTTTTTTTGACATTTTTATACCTGAAACATTGAGTCAAACAACATCACGATTAACATATTATTGTATTGATAAACCATAAATAATAAACCGCAAAAAACACTAAATAAACAAAACAATCGTATTATTCTGAATGTTACGTGCAACTATTCTATATTCGTTTGAAAGAGCAAGTTTGTGTTAGTTTTCATGTTCAGGTGTTTACGATTTGCTTTTTCAAAAACTAATAATATATGCATGCGCTTTTCTTGAATCAGGTTAACACAAACAACACTTTTTACGGAAGTACTTTTAAAAGATAATCATATGATTGTTTTATGATATGCCACTAATGACCCATAATACTGAATAATCGTAATTGCGCCATCGTTTTTTTCTCGAACCATCTTTTTTCGATAATTAATCTCACGCACATAAATTAACTGCTCACTGATTCACTGATATGCAACTATGCGGCCGTAAAAGCGTAAAACATAGAGAGTTAGTGAATATTGAAGGTCAGTGGGAGCCAGGGCAGATAAGAGAGCGTTGATTGAGCACTTGACTCAGCGCTTTAAAAAGAAGTAAACGTCACTCAGCGCTTTAAGAAAAAGAAACGTCTGATTACATATTCCTAGAGAGTAACTTGATGTGCTGTCGCTTCTTAGAATTACGGTAGGAGAATGATGATTTGACGTGCTGTCGCTTCTTAGAATTACGGTAGGAGAATAGTCAATAGTTTGACGTGCTGTCGCTTCTTAGAATTACGGTAGGAGAATAACTTGACGTGCTGTCGTTTCTTAGAATTACGGTAGGAGAATAACTTGACGTGCTGTCGCTTCTTAGAGTTACGGTAGAAGAATAGTTTGACGTGCTGTCGCTCCTTAGAATTACGATAGGAGAATAATTTGATGTCCTTTCGCTTCTTAGAATTACGGTAGGAGAATAATTTGATGTGCTGTCGCTTCTTAGAATTACGATGGTCGAAGACTTTGATGTGCTGTCGCTCCTTAAAATTACGGTAGGAGAATACTTTCATGTGCTGTCGCTCCTTGAAATTACGGTAGGAGAAAAATTTGATGTTCTGTCGCTCCTTGGAATTACGGTAGGAGAATAATGTAATGGGCTGTCTCTCCTTAGAATCACGGTAGTAGAATAATTGGATGTACTGTCGCTTCTTAGAATTACGGTAGGAAATATTTTGATGTGCTGTCGTTCATTAGAACTACGGTAGGAGTAGAATTTGATGTGCTGTCGCTCCTTAGAATTATGGTAGGAGAATAATTTGACATGCTGTCGCTTCTTAGAAATATGGTAGGAGAATAATTTTATAAGCTGTCGCTCCTTGGAATTACGGTAGGAGAATAATGTAATGTGCTGTCGTTCCTTGGAATTACGGTAGGAGAATAATTTGATGTGCTGTCGCTTCTTAGAATTACGGTAGGAGAATAATGCAATGGGCTGTCGCTCCTTAGAATTACGGTGGGAGAATAATTTGATGTACTGTCGCTCCTTAGAATTACGGTAGGAGAATAATGTAATGGGCTGTCGCTCCTTGGAATTACGGTAGGAGAATAAATTGATGTGCTGTCGCTCCTTGGAATTACGGTAGGAGAATAATGTAATGGGCTGTCGCTCCTTAGAAATACGGTAGGAGAATAATTTGATGTACTGTGGCTTCTTAGACGTACGGTCTACGGTAGGAAAATATTTTGATGTGCTGTCGTTCATTAGAATTACGGTAGGAGTAGAATTTGATGTGCTGTCGCTCCTCAGAATTACGGTAGGAGAAAAATTTGACATGCTGTCGCTCCTTAGAATTATTGTAGGAGAATAATTTTATAAGCTGTCGCTCCTTGGAATTACAGTAGGAGAATAACTTGATGTGCTGTCGCTCCTTAGAATTACGGTAGGAGAATAGAGTAATGTGCTGTCGCTCCTTGGAATTACGGTAGGAGAATAATTTGATGTGCTGTCGCTCCTTAGAATTATGGTAGGAGAATAATTTGATGTGCTGTCGCTCCTTAGAATTACGGTAGGAGAAAAATGCAATGGGCTGTCGCTCCTTAGAATTACGGTAGGAGAATTATTTGATGTACTGTTGCTCCTTAGAATTACGGTAGGAGAATAATTTGATGTGCTGTCACTCATTAGAATTACGGTAGGAGAAGAATTTGATGTAATCATATGATTGTTTTATGATATGCCACTAATGACCCATAATACTGAATAATCGTAATTGCGCCATCGTTTTTTTCTCGAACCATCTTTTTTCGATAATTAATCTCACGCACATAAATTTACTGCTCACTGATTCACTGATATGCAACTATGCGGCCGTAAAAGCGTAAAACATAGAGAGTTAGTGAATATTGAAGGTCAGTGGGAGCCAGGGCAGATAAGAGAGCGTTGATTGAGCATTTGACTCAGCGCTTTAAAAAGAAGTAAACGTCACTCAGCGCTTTAAGAAAAAGAAACGTCTGATTACATATTCCTAGAGAGTAACTTGATGTGCTGTCGCTTCTTAGAATTACGGTAGGAGAATGATGATTTGACGTGCTGTCGCTTCTTAGAATTACGGTAGGAGAATAATCAATAGTTTGACGTGCTGTCGCTTCTTAGAATTACGGTAGGAGAATAACTTGACGTGCTGTCGTTTCTTAGAATTACGGTAGGAGAATAACTTGACGTGCTGTCGCTTCTTAGAGTTACGGTAGAAGAATAATTTGACGTGCTGTCGCTCCTTAGAATTACGATAGGAGAATAATTTGATGTGCTGTCGCTTCTTAGAATTACGGTAAGAGAATAATTTGATGTGCTGTCGCTTCTTAGAATTACGATGGTCGAAGACTTTGATGTGCTGTCGCTCCTTAAAATTACGGTAGGAGAATACTTTCATGTGCTGTCGCTCCTTGAAATTACGGTAGGAGAAAAATTTGATGTTCTGTCGCTCCTTGGAATTACGGTAGGAGAATAATGTGATGAGCTGTCTCTCATTAGAATCACGGTAGTAGAATAATTGGATGTACTGTCGCTTCTTAGAATTACGGTAGGAGATATTTTGATGTGCTGTCGTTCATTAGAACTACTATAGGAGTAGAATTTGATGTGCTGTCGCTCCTTAGAATTATGGTAGGAGAATAATTTGACATGCTGTCGCTTCTTAGAAATATGGTAGGAGAATAATTTTATAAGCTGTCGCTCCTTGGATTTACGGTAGGAGAATAACTTGACGTGCTGTCGCTTCTTAGAGTTACGGTAGAAGAATAATTTGACGTGCTGTCGCTCCTTAGAATTACGATAGGAGAACAATTTGATGTGCTGTCGCTCCTTAGAATTACGGTAGCAGAATAATGTAATGTGCTGTCGTTCCTTGGAATTACGGTAGGAGAATAATTTGATGTGCTGTCGCTTCTTAGAATTACGGTAGGAGAATAATGTAATGGGCTGTCGCTCCTTGGAATTACGGTAGGAGAATAAATTGATGTGCTGTCGCTCCTTGGAATTACGGTAGGAGAATAATGTAATGGGCTGTCGCTCCTTAGAAATACGGTAGGAGAATAATTTGATGTACTGTCGCTTCTTAGACGTACGGTCTACGGTAGGAAACAATTTTGATGTGCTGTCGTTCATTAGAATTACGGTAGGAGTAGAATTTGATGTGCTGTCGCTCCTCAGAATTACGGTAGGAGAACAATTTGACATGCTGTCGCTCCTTAGAATTATTGTAGGAGAATAATTTTATAAGCTGTCGCTCCTTGGAATTACAGTAGGAGAATAATGCTGTCGCTCCTTAGAATTACGGTAGGAGAATAATGTAATGTGCTGTCGCTCCTTGGAATTACGGTAGGAGAATAATTTGATGTGCTGTCGCTCCTTAGAATTATGGTAGGAGAATAATTTGATGTGCTGTCGCTCCTTAGAATTACGGTAGGAGAAAATTGCAATGGGCTGTCGCTCCTTAGAATTACGGTAGGATAATTATTTGATGTACTGTTGCTCCTTAGAATTACGGTAGGAGAATAATTTGATGTGCTGTCACTCATTAGAATTACGGTAGGAGAAGAATTTGATGTGCTGTCGCTTCTTAGAATTACGGTAGGAGAATACTTTTATGTGCTGTGTTTGTATTGTTCCTTAAAATTACGGTAGGAGAATAATTTGACGTGCACAAGCGTGAAGCGAAACTTATCAACGGTAACAATGAACGCGCATTATACAAGGATGTTAGAAAAAAGATGTTTCCTGCTGATGGTATCAGCTCGCTGTCACACATTGGTGAGTTGGTCCATGATTCGAGGGAAAAGGCGGAGGTGTTCGGGAAATACTTCGACTCGATATTCTCTGGTGGGAGTGTTGCTCCGACCGGCTTTGCCCTTTCCTCTTTCTCGAATCAACTCACCATGATTGACGTTTCTTATACACTTGTTCACAAGACTATTAGGATCGGCGCGAAGCGCCGATCGTTTGGGTCCTATCCAGCGGCGCGCAGAGCCGCTCGGCCCGCAGGGCCGCCAAAATCGCTTGTAAATCATTCAAATAAAAAAATGTTTCAGAGTTATATCATGATATTGTCTCTAAATCGCCCGTTGAACAACTATAAACCAAAACAAAACATGAAACAATAGTTTAAGACCCAAAAATATGTTCGCTGGTTAGGTCTGCACGTCTGTGAGGTATGCTGCTGGTCGCTGATTCGCTGAAAGACCCGCTCACTAGCCCCGCCCCCGCGCGCTCATTGGTTCGTGATGCAATGTGTGCGGGAGAGCGCGATAATGTGCACACTGTTTGTGATTTGCATAGTCGTTCACGCGCGTTGTATTGTTGTTTGTTATATTTGTTGATTTACTTTAAACAAATACTGATAGTTTCTGTGAAACTATCAGTACATTAACATTAATACATGATACATTGATACATAGATTGATACATTAACATTTGTAAAAAGAATTTATTCGAAATTCAACAAAAGAACATTCATTCTCTTTTGAAAAGTACAAGCCTAAAGTACCTCTGTTTGGGTTAAAAAAAAGTTTGTTTATCAGCAGTTTCAAGTTACACAACCGTCGACCTAGCCAATAAGAGGACTGACCTAAGGCTCTCGAGTACAAATCGCTAGCTGCTTACAAGGGTCCATCAATTAATGCAATGAATTTGGATCAGATGACGTCACAGACTTCTGACTAGAGGCTCACGAAAGTTGTGAGGGTGGTCGTCACTCCACTGTGACTAGCGGTACATCATTGGCCGCCGAGAGGATTGAACTCGGGACCTTCCGCATGATAGCTGCGCGCACATCCACTGCGCTAGCCACCCCAAAGTTTTGCCTCCTGCCAGAACCGAACTCGAGCTATGTATCTCAACGGGCGCAAACGCTAACCACAACACTACTGTGCACGGTTTTATCTCAATTCAGCAAAAGCCCATGCATAAAACTATTATTTCTATTCTAAACTATAAACACAAACCTGCTCTCTCAAAACGATCATAAACACATTGACAATCAAATACCAAGATGAATATACTATTGCACACACACATTCTATTACTCACATTCTATCAACCCGTTCATCAAATAAGTCATCTATCAAAAAGCTCTTGAATTTGTTTACATTCAAAAATAATGAAAACATCATGGTAAACTAAACGATAGTTCTATATAGTAGGCTCGCCCACCAGTTTCGCTCTCTCGAGAGCTGAGCGCGACGAAATAGGTTAGACGACGAGAGACGGCAGAGAAATAGAGACAGGCGCGCGCCAGCCGGCCACTCCCGACAACCATGACACAAAATCTTTGGTTTCGAAAAGTTTATACCAAAACATTCAATAATCACCAATGCACATGACTAGTCAATCATTGAATCAGTGTTAAGAAAAGTAATGCCATAAACCAAGAATATACATGATGTTAGACAGACATAAACCAGCGCAAACATATTTATTTCTATTTAGCGATTACAATAGAACATGACGAGTTGATTGTTGTTATGTCCGAGATGTCAGTAGTCCTTGATGAAGACGCGCTGCTGGGCTGTCATCCACGAGAACCTGCAACAAATACGTTTCAGGACTATTGCTATCATCATATTGCTGTTGAATCACCACTGTTATGAATACATTTACACAAAAGAAAACCGCGAAGTTAAAAACCTTTTTTGTGCGAGAGTGCGAGGTGGAGAGTGGAGAGAGCGGGCAGGCGAGGCGGCGATGTTTGTCGGATCACAGCCACGCGGTCTTCCCGTCTTGCGGGGTCGGTGCGACATATATTGGAGTGTTTATTTCCACGGCAAGGGAGAAGTGATAACGATAAAAGGCAAGCATGAAAAATATGTGGATAAACAAGGCTAACCCTAGGCTGACCAGTGCAAGTGGTCAGCTACTTATTGGGGGGCCCAGTTATCGTGGTTGACACAAGTGACACAGTTGCAATTTTTTCAACCAACAAGGAAATATGGTTCTCGGTCGGGAGTACGAAAATGGCTTGAACTCTAACCAATCCGTGGCTAGTCCATACATAATCGTCAGAACAAAGTGAGTGGACCTTACCCACTTTCACACAAACCCCGCGATACTCAAACGACTTCAAATACATTATATTACGCGAGACAGGAATGAGAGGGTTTCTGAATGCAAATGGGGTTGGAGAAGAAGAGGACACGAAGTAGTCTTGGTGAAGCCTACCGAGAGATGTACATGCCGTTCTTTTCGGACGAATCACTGACGCAACTCCTTGACAATGCGAGCTCCTGGTAGCACGCGAGCAAACTTCATCTTCTGTCACCCGTCGAGCGATCCACCTGGAAAAATAACATTGACCTGCAATCGTTAAAAAAAATTCCTCACCTATGAAAAGAAGAAGTCTCAAATGATCGCGTGTTCCTTCCTGCTTCTCTACCAGCAATCAGTTGGTTCCCTAGTTCGAAACAAGCAGTGGAAGTGTCGTACAAGCTACCAAACTTGCTCAGCAACGCTCCCCCGTGAACATAAAAGACCTGAAACATTAAAAAAACCAAGTTATTTGGTTTTTTCAAACTCACATGGTGTTTGAGAGTGAAAAAGTCGTCGCCGAACAAGCCCAGAGCTGTGCGCGACCCGAGTCGTAGTTGAGCCTTGATTCTCGCGACGAGTGTGGGAGAAATCTCGCGGCTCCTGAACGTTATGAGCTCAAATAGTTTTTGTACGTCAAAAATACCTCATATTCATAATAGTCATGGTGTATAGCAATATACAGGCGCGACCAACCGGATCAAGGTCGGCGAAAAAAGCCACGACAGGAAGGACAGAGAGAATGAGCTACAAAAAAAACAAATTTCGGTACCTACTATGAAAAACACCCACCTGGTTTATCTCGACTCCCGTGCGCTTGCCGCTATCAGACAATTTCCGCCAGGTTGAACCCCATCTGGAGGGCTTGCGCACTGTTGCATCATCCACATCGGCAAACTCGGATGGCCGCAGATAGAACGAACTTGTTGGATCCGTTAAACCTGAACCATCTGTGTAACAGAAATCATTTTTAAAGTTACCTTCCAAGTAAAATAATGCCACTCCGTGGGCGTTGGTGTGGAGCTCACAAGGCGTCATGTCGAACAGTCGAACGATATGTCGAATTCGAGTCGCACTAAATGAAAAACTACACATAACAATGAAACTTATAACTTACCTCTTGTAGCCGTGTGTGTTGTGGAGAGCGTGTCTCTCGTCGCACAGAGCGTGCGCTCTGCCCCGAACTGCTCGGTCTAAATAAATATAACACATAAAATGAAATGACCCCTTATTCTCACCTTGGCATTGACGAGGAGGTAGTCGGAGAGGGTGGCCACTTCCGGGATGAAGGCAATGCGAACACGGGAATCTACTGGTCCATCCCCAGAGACCGAATACATCGCGTACTGCCTACATCACTATATACATATATGACTTATTCTAATGGAACTCACTTCCAAATCGGCCGACCCGCAACTTATCCGTAATCTGCATCTCCAGACGCCCTCACTGTTGCGCACGTGGACAGTCATGTTGTTTAACGACGCTACGTGAGTCCACATCTGGAAGGCATGTTGATATGTGTGTATGTTTGATACACTCACTCTGTCAAAGTGACCAGGCGTCGGCTTGAGAAAAGACGAAATCATGCCGAAAGCGATTACATTCCGGGGATCGCGCATAGCAGCTAGGGGGAGATCGCGCATAGCCCCGAGTATCGGATAGCAATGACCTCTGAAGCAAAGCAAGCATTGCGAAACGTATGTAAGGTGAAGCACTGACCTCCTCCTCCCGCGAGCTCGGAATCCGTCAGTCCACAGTACAATAGAAATGTTCAGTCGCTTTTTCTGAATAGACACTAAGATAACAGCGAGATGGACTCACATCAAAGTCCCGCGTGCTCTCCATGCCACCAAGGAAAGATGAGAAGAACCTGTGATCCTCGCCTGTGTTGTCCATATGGCCACTCCTCGTTGCATGCAGCGTCTGTCGATCGGACACAATTCTTCCAAGGTGTTGTGTCAGTATGCGCTAGAACAAACAAAAAATATATGGGCATTCAAGCGCACACACTTTGATCTGAAGCCTGTAACCGGCCTTGACGATAGTCACGCGACTCCCGATAGCATTTATGCCGAATCTAAACAAAATTCAAGTGAAAATGGTGGGAGAATAATGAAAACCGACCTCTGGCAAAACCGACAAGCCACTGTTAAATTGGCTAACAGTCTGTCGCACCGCAAACACCTTTAAGAAACGTTCAAATTCACTGAGATCATTCACAATTACCTGAACTGGGTTGTTATGGTGTGCCTGCGACGAACCTTCTCCAACAAACGATCGGCTCGCACTCCAGCACGAGCGATGGTAGGGTACATCGATCCGTAAAGTGTGGGTGCTGTAAAAACGGAGAAATTTTCTAAGACCATCTGGACACTGACCTCGTCTCCCGACCTATGTGCACTTTGGCTGCTGCATTCGCCATAGCTTCATCGTCATCGCTGTACTCGTCTTCACTACTCGATTCAGAAGAAGAACTGGAGGAGTAGGCGGGGCCTGGCCTCAACCCGTACTCCTCATCCTACAAGGAACATACTTAAATAATGTACTACTGTCTCACCTCCGAATACTCTGCGTCGCTCGAAGAAGAACTTGAAAAGGAAGGAGCAGACACTACTGGCTTCTTCACAGGCAAGCCTGGAACAATACAAATACTGGTTGGATAAGAAAACAGAAAAAAACCCACGATTAGCAATGAAGAATCGTTGATTCATCGTGAAACAGCTGCTGCAAGATTAGTTTATTATATGCACACGCTTTCAATCATGAAAATCAATGAAAACACAAATATAAACAACAATAATACCTAATTAACAAATTTAATTTAGATTTTTATTTTGTACCGCCCGAGTCTACAGTACGCCGGAAATCGAGACGGGACCAATTCTACATTTATTTTTCTAGTGCTACGGGAGTACTAACGATCTATATATATTTCAGTAGTACTTACATTCACTTTTCAGAACTACTATAGTACTTATTATATTTGTCAGTACTTCTATAGTATGCGAGAAATACTATGGCACTTCTTTGCGTTTTGCCAGCGCGCTCTATCTGTAGATAGAGCGCGATAATTTTTTGATCGGAAAATGCTGAGCTAAATGCGCGCTTAGTATAGCTGTTTATTGGTTCTCACAATACTTTCATAAGAAATAAGAAAAAAAATTATATAGCCCTTATTGATAAATTATCGATGAAGTATACGTTTCTACATATCGTTTGAGAGCAGGTTTGTGTTTATAGTTTTTGTTTATCAGCCTGATTCCGACATGTACATACAATGGTAGCATGATGGGTTATCTGGAAGCACACACAATCCTACAGTGGGGTATTGGGGCTCCTTGGCTGGAACAGTGCGGCGCGAGTCCTGACTGTTCATGGTAGATGAGCGTGAACATCGCGAAGTGACCAGTTCCGGATGCGAGGCGTGGTAGAAAATCTTGAAAGACTGCCGCCGCCGATGGTAGGGCTCTCGGAGGGTGAGAGTGGGTTCACGCGCCCCACCGGGAGGTATAGTCGGTTTGGATCCTATATGCCATCCGTGATAATTCACATGTTGTGCAGTTTTGTGCAACACAACATGTTTGTCAACAATTATCCAAAACACGTCCATGAGTAGGAATCGAACCCATGAGCAGCACGCAGCGATTGCGCACTGGCGGCGCGCTTTACCACTGCGCCATAGAGGCAGTGGTTAAGAGATCGAAGAGAGAGCACATGTAGCTCCACTGGCAACTTGAGTGTACTATGATGAGAATTAACGAGCAAACATATCGGCGAGAATCGATGACCTCTAAGTGTGAGCCTAAATGGTGCAGTGGTAGAGCGCGCCACCAGCGCGCGATCGTTGCGAGCTGCCCATGGGTAGGGATGTCAAGTGGGCGGAGCTTTGATGGCACAAATATGCGGCATCTTCCCGCGCCAAACGGAATACACCATTGGACGCGCCGTAAAAAGTTGTATCTAGTAGTGCCTTCCTTTTGGCGCTGGACCGTGTCATAACCTATTATTTTTGACAAAAATTGATTTGATCCTATGAAAATGACGTCAAAAAGGGGCGTGGCTTAGCCTTTCTCTGTGAAGTTGTGTGCCGCGCGCGCCCTCAAACCGCGCGCTTTCGATGCGCGTAACGCGGAAATGAAAGAAAACAACTAATTAAAATGATACTATTTCAAAACTACATATAATTTACTTCATTTTGATATACAGTATGCACATATCCGTAACACTTGAAAATTCCCCTTGACATCCCTACCCATGGGTTCGATTCCCTCTCACAAAGCGTTTTGGATCTTTGAAAGTATTCATGTTGTGTTGCACGAAACTGCACAACATGTGAAATGTCACGGATGGCATATAGGATCCATTCCGACTATAGTGGAATTCGATAGAACAATTGCCCGCGAGGGGAATCGAACCAGCGACCGTTCACTTAGCAAGCTGTGACGCGATCCACTTGGCCAACCCGGCCCCGTTTATAGTTTAGAATAGAAATAATAGTTTTATGCATGGGCTTTTGTTGAATTTAGATAAACCCAAACAGAGGTACTTTACGCTTGTACTTTTCAAAAGAGAATACAACAATTGGATTCAAAAATCAATATCAGTCCCGATGGAATCACTCAAACGTTTTTGAAAAACACAGTTGATACAATAAGTCTCCCGCTTTCGATTCTTTTTTCTATGTCTCTATCAGTGTGCGCTATCCCCAATATTTGAAAAGTCGCTTATTTAAAACCACTGTATAAAAAGGTTTTTCGTGATAATTCAGCCAACTATAGTCCCGTTAGCCTAACAAGTAATGTAGCGAAAATCTTAGAGCGAATTGTAGTCAGGCAACTGACGGCTTTTCTCGAGTCCAATAGCTTAATTTCTTCTAGACAGTTTGGTTTTTGTCAAATTAGGTCTACCAACGCACAGGTTATTGAATGTTAAAGTCACTGGCTGAAACATATTTCCAATGGCCTTGTTATTGATTGTATTTATTTCGACTTTGAAAAAGATTTCGACACAATCAATCATAAACTACTATTCGAAAAGTTGCATTCGCTGGGCATTCGTGGAAACGTTCTCGGGTGGATTCGAGCCTTCTTTTCTGACCGTTGCCAACAAGTTATGGTTGGAGATGAGCTCTCGTCTCCTCGACTCGTCAACTGTGGTGTGCCGCAGGAGTCGTGTCTTGGACCCATACTCTTCAATTTATCAATAATATTGTTGATAGCCTGCCTGATTATGTCGAGTGTGCTCTATACGCAGAAGATTTGAAAATATACTTCGCTTTTGATCCGAGTGATAATTTGGCTAAAGTTATGTTTCAAAAAGCAATCGACGCTGTCGCAAAGTGGGCTTTAGAATGGGGTCTGCAGATCTTCACTGAGAAAACGCAGATGAAATGCCGCCGAAATCCCAAACATGAGTGCTGGAAGCCCCAACGCCTCCAGCTTCTTGGCCTTCAAACTCTTGAACAACGCCGCTTTTAAATGACGTAGTGTACATTCACAAGGTTATTACTAAAACCACCTCTCTTTATTATTCTGGTCTTTTTACACTAGTCCCAACTCGGTCGCGCACATCTCACAAATATCGTCTTTTGCCATCATATGACTCGTTTCTGCGGAGCAGCGCGTTCTTTCAGAAAGTTTATGGAGTTTGGAACTCACTTCCATTTGATATTGTTGAACCTGCGAAAACCATAAAATGTGAAATCCCACTTAGTAGACAATCCCCATTTGCATCCCATGTCTAAAATTCGACATTTGTAGTTTGCTTATTGTCTACTCTTTGAATGTTTCTTCTTTTTTCTCTATTTTTCTACTAACCTACCGTAAGCACTGTTATGTTTCCTATGATGCACATGTTAAGTACTCAACACATTAATAAACTATAACTATAATTACGGTAGGAGAATAATTTGACATGCTGTCGCTCTTAAAAATTACGGTAGGAGAATAACTTGATAAGCTGTTGCTCCTTGGAGTTACGGTAGGAGAAGAACTTAATGTGCTGTCGCTCCTTAGAATTACGGTAGGAGAATAATGTAATGTGCTGTCGATCCTTAGAATTACGGTAGGAGAATAATTTGATGTGATGTCGCTCCTCAGAACTACGGTAGGAGAATAATATGATGTGCTGTCGCTTCTTAAAATTACGGTAGGAGAATAATTTGATGTGCTGTCGCTCCTTAGAGTTACGGTAGGAGAACAATTTGATGAGCTGTCGCTTCTTAGAGTTACGATAGGAGAATAATTTGACGTGCTGTCGCTCCTTAGAATTACGGTAGGGTAGGAGAATAATTGGATGTGCTGTCGCTCCTTAGAAGTACGGTAGGAGAATAATGTAATGTGCTGTCGCTCCCTAGAATTACGGTAGGAGAATAATTTGATGTGATGTTGCTCCTTAGAATTACGGTAGGAGAATATTTTGATGTGCTGTCGCTCCTTAGAGTTACGGTAGGAGAATAACTTGATGAGCTGTCGTTCTTTAGAATTACTGTAGAAGAATAATTCGATGTGCTGTCGCTCCTTAGAATTACGGTAGAAGAATAATTTGATGTGCTGTCGCTCCTTAGAATTACGGTAGGAGAATACTTTGATGTGCTGTCGCTCCTTAGAACTACGGTAGGAGAATAATTTGATGTGTTGTCGCTCCTTAGAGTTACTGTAGAAGAATAATTTGATGTGCTGTCGCTCCTTAGAATTACGGTAGGAGAATCATTAGACGGGCTGTCGCTTTTTAGAATTACGGTAGGAGAATAATTTGACCTGCAATCGATTCTTAGAACTACGGTTAGATAATAGTTTGACGTTCTTTTGTCTGTCAGCTATACGGACCAAAAGCTACTTTGCGCGCGAAAATTTCGCGCGCTTTTCGATGGTCCACAGCTGACTGGTCCCGCCCGCTCATATCACCCCACACTCCTGCGTACTGTTGTTTGTTGTGCATTGTTTTTTTCATTTAAATTTTTTTTTATTTTCAGTTCATGGCGTGGCGAGAGAGTCATATCCGACAACGCGAGGTGAGATAAACTTCCTTGACTACTACCGTGTCTCACAGACTTGCACCTCCTTTTCTCGTTGGTCTACTGGAAACACCTGCTGCCGCTGCTGGACAGAAAGGCGAGACCAATAAGATATTACATCTATATCTCCTACTCCAGACCTACCTCTCCCTTCTCTCCGTCTCCCGCCCTGTCCACTATCTCGTCGTCGCCAACGCGCCCGCTCGCCTCGCCTCCTCTCGGTTTACGTCACCTACCTGGATGCCGATGCACAGGTGGGTGGAAACGATTGGTACAGTGAATTCGAAAACGTAATGTTCTAGCGTGTCTCCGGCTGGCCGTCGCTGGCTCGATACCGTCTGGTAGTGTCGGGCGGGCAGCAGGTGGAGGTGACGGCGCGCGTTCACGATCCGTCCACAGCGGCTGATGCTTGGAGTGACTTGCCTTTCGAATCGCCTCCAGAACACTCCTGATTGCCGCCGAAACACCTCGAAGTGCCTAGCTATTTTTTTGTTCGAAACACTTGTGATAACTTTTATGTCCTAGCAATCACATTCACGCATTTGTCGTCGGCCGGAGCGCATCACGACTACGGTCAGCCTGGAACTGTGAGTGGGCGGAGAGGGGAGAGGGTGAGATAGAGAGTGGAGAGTGTGAGAGAGTGGAGAGATACATAGAGAGTGGAGAGTAATGAGGGGAGAGTGTGAGAGAGTGGAGAGTGGAGAGTGAAGAGTGGAGAGTGTGATCTTTGTGTTCAGTCTGTCCAGCCCTATCCTCCGCATCATTGCCGCTTCCTGTGACGCCGTGAATCTGCACTGCGAGGGTGCGTCACTCTCCTTATTCATCCTCTTTCTTTTCCTTCCTCTCTCTCTCTCTCTCTCTCTCTCTCTCTCCTCTCTCTCTCTCTCTCTCCATCCTTCTCTGTCGCTCTCCCTCCCTCTTTCACCGTCTTCTCTAGGCCGTCCTCTCACCGATGTGGCATATGCACTCGCCTCTCACTCGAAACGCCTCGCGCACATTAAGGTACATATTCCGCGACGTCTTTCCCACTAGCGACTGTTCGAGTAGCGGACAGTCTCATCAAACGACTTCAAATTGCAAACTGCTCCCGATATGCGATATGCCTAACTATATGCTTGCCTATTTGCCTTCGAATCACTTCAAACGACTTCGATTGACTTCGGATCACTTCTGATATGTAATCAGACACACTGACCGGCCTGTTCAGTTCGATACCCTCCACTTGTCCGACTTCACTCTCGACTCGGACTGCGCGACAGTGACGCGCGTCCTTGCCGGTAGGTGCTCGCTGATCATCTCCCAGTAGGACTTCCACTGCGCTCTCTCTCTCTCTCTCTCCTATCCCTCCCCGCAGACCTGCCCTGTCGCCGTCTCTCGCTTTCTCCCGTCTGCTCCACTCGCTGGGAGCGACTCCGGGCAATCCGACTGCGACGCCAGACGGGAGCAGAGCAGGGAGAGGTACTCGGCAAGTGGTGGCAGTAGTGACGTCATGATCGAATCCGGGCATTATTTGTGCATACGTGTTTTCATAATTTTGTATGCTTTGTCTTTGTGTTTTATTGCATTATTTGTACATATATGTGTTTTTATAGATTTGCAGCCTTTGTGTCTTCATAGTTCTGTGTTCGATTTGTACGTATGGGTGTGATAAAGAGTATGCATATGTAATTCTTCTTTCATCTATGACAGAGGCTCTGTCAAGAATCAAAATCAAGAATAGGCATTATCAGTAGCAGTGATAGTAACGGTTAATAACGATAAATGTCGCGGTGCTGCTCAACTTAAGGCAGGACAGCAAGTTCTGTGTGGTCGGGGTGGAAACTCCGTCCGAGATTGGGCGTGTAGTGTTGCAAGCTGCGTGCCAGCGCGCACAACGCTTCCAGACAGCGCACGTGCCACAACTGGAATCTGCATGTCTGCTGCGTGCGCGCGAAAACAAACAAACAAACAACGGCCGCCCGCCAAGCTGCCGTCATTCGAGTCGGCTTGGCGCGCGCTCGGCGGTCCGATGAATCTCCTACTCTTTCTGCTGCTTCTCCTCCCGTCAATTCACTGCGAGGTGCGTCCCCCTCCCTACCTCTCACCATCCCACCCCGTCCCTCTCTCTCCCCAGGACGCGAAATGGGAGCCGCTGCGCGTGCACCTGCACTTCGATGCCACCGTCGACTCTCTGTTGGGCGCGCGAGCTGCGAGCGTGAAGCAGACCCTGCGCCAAGTCGCCGACTTCTACCAAGGCGCCCTCACCATTCGTCGCAACACTGGTCCGCTCCGCCTCGCCCCGTACGTTACACGATGTGATGATTCTTTTGATAAGATGAAAGTAGCATAACGATGATAGAGCTACGCAGCACAGCACGGTCTTCGAAGGGGAATCTTCAAAGGCGGCATGTAAAGACCCGTGCACTGAGGTTAATCACGGCGCGGCCGTAATGTCACTCATTTGTTCACTGGCCGGTGAACTCAGACGCACGCCACGCATCAGTTCCGCGTCGCGGTTGGCTCAAGCAATTTAGCAAAACTTGTGCTAGCACGGTTCGGATAGTTGCACAGTGGACAGTGGCGCTCGCACTGACCGCGCCGCAAGCACGCGACGCGCCAGCTCCACTGCGAATTACCAGCAAGCGCTAGAACACGATAATTTCTTCACTGAAATCGCCATGCGCCCATTCACTCGCAAAGCGGCTTGTGCTCGCCTCTCTCTCTCTCTCTCTCTCTCTCTCTCTCTCTCTCTCTGTGTGTGGGGCGCGCTGTGCAACTATCCGGGCCGTGGCTAGCGAAATGAATCGAACCCGCGGTGATCAGATCACTGGCTGGCTAAATGATCATATTAGCAGTCTCGCAGAAATCGACTATGACGATGAGATGTGTGCGTCACGTGCGTTTAAATTCACGCAAATCAGTGAACGCGCGCCGGGCTGTGTTAATGTAATGCCACGCTCGAATCGCGATTGCTATATACATACTGTATACTGTTAAACGTTCTATCGACGTGGAATCGACGTGGTGAGAGGAATATCATTGTCACATCATGAATGTTATTGTCCTCTTTTTCAGGTATTGCGCGAAAGAACGAGACGCATACGGGTTCAAGTGTAGAGATGGCTGCGCGGCTCAGCCCAAGTGTGTCGACTACCCCATACCGAGGGACCATCTCCTGGTATGACTAGCAGCCATCCTTAAGGCATTCCTATAGTATCCCTGCATCAGTATTGTTCATCAGTGATGCATCAGTGATCGGTGATTGCTCATTTTCAGCCGTGCGTGTCCTGTACCTCTGGCCCGCCCCTTTACTGGAACAACAAGTGCACTATAAACGTGAGAACAGTGTAATCGATGAATCAATGGTAGCTCAAAACGAGCGGGGGCGCAGCTGAAAACCGAGTGGTGTCAAATCGACTTGATCAGCGAAACTCTCAGGGAGCGGCGTTCACGCAGGAGGCGTATGACAAAGCGGCGACGACGCCCGGAGTAGCGAACACGGACCTGATAGTGTACGTCTCGGCCACGGACGCCGCCGCTATGCAGCCCACCTGGAGAGAGTGCGGGGTGAGCGGACAGCGGGACATGGCAGACGAGGGTGCCTTGGCTGTAGTACGAGAAGCTGACGAGGACGCGCGTCTGTCGCCGCGACTTGAAGTGGGATCGGCCGAACGCGGCCGCGATGCTGATCTGGAAGAAGACGCTGTTCGATCCGACGACGGTACGAGCACGCGCGTGTGTGCACCTCACGTCTCTCTCTATTCCAGCCGCCCATCAAGGACATTTTCATGCACGAATTCCTGCACATACTGGGCCTGTCCAGCTTCGAAGACCATCGCAGTTTGGAGAACTACGATTACTTCTGGAAGAACGAAACGCATCCGTATCGCCAACGGTGAGCGTAGAGAGAGAGAGAGAGAGAGAGAGAGAGAGAGAGAGAGAGAGAGATCATAGCGATGCTGATTGTTTGTTTCAGATTAGCCGACAATGTCCCCAGAGAGGGTATAATGAAGAATCAATACCGCACTCCGCTGACGAAGGAAGTGACGCACGTCGACTGGAAGACGCACAGCGGCGCGGTGGGCGCGGCCGTTTGACGACGTTGTCACATATACAACGTGTTTGAGATGAACAATACGGTGACGGTGCTGATGACGCCGCGTGTGAAGAGAGAAGTGCGCCATCACTTCGAATGCGACTCGCTGGAAGGCGTCGAACTCGAGAACCATCGTGATTACTACATGATATGATAACATAATCATATTTTACACTTCAGCACGAGACGTGGGCCACTTTGAGAGTCGTCTGCACAGGCAGGACATTCTCTCGAGCCGGTGGATCGCTGGAAAGAAGGTGACTCGCCTCACGTTTGCCTATCTCGAGGATTCCGGATGGTACAAGGCTGATAAGACGTGGGTCATTTATCAAGCGTACGCGCACAGTGGTGACCCCATTCAGCAAGGCGTCTCGTATGCCGTCGTGGCAGAAGGGCCTGGGCTGCGACTACGCGAAGAAGAGCTGTCTGGAGTGGATGACGAGCCAGACTGGCCAGGGCCTGTCCGTCACCCCATTCTGCAATCACATGTCCAAGTCGCGAACGTGAGTGGCATCCGGTGCTGGAAGTTCGATCAGCTCTCTTGTTTAGGTGTGGTCTGGGGCGCACTGACGTCGGAACATGCGATCTGCAAAGCAACCGATACTCGTCTGAGAGGTTCCGATACTTTGCCAATGACAGGCACGGCGGAGGCGACAAGCACAGCGACTCGTGTCCCTTCGTCACGGTACGCGCACCTCCCACTCTGACCTATTCTACTTGTTCAGAACCACGATCGCGCACTGATCAGTTGTGCCAATCCGGCGTCTGTTCCCGCCGCCGAAGCAAACTACAAAAACGGATACTTGCAGGTATATTGATCACTGCTTGTCTCTCACGATTCGTTCAGGAGTTCGGTCCGACCTCGCACTGCATTGATTTTGTGAGCTGGCAGAAGGGCACCGCGGCGCACACTTTCGGACTGACGGGCGCGGCGGCTGATATGCCGCGGGGAGGATGCTACAAGGCACTCTCTCTCTCTCTCTCTCTCTCTCTCTCTCTCTCTCTCTCTCTCTTCTCTCTCTCTCTCTCTTGCCTCATAACGCCATTGCAGACGGACTGCAGCAACAACAGGCTGAAGATCACAGTGGCCGGCACGACGCACATTTGCACCAAGGCTGGCGAGACGTTCACTGTCGAAAAGGTGCGTCGCCCTGTGATTCTGGGCCGTGGACCTATGGCCACGAATTCTTCTATGACGTGCGTCTTTTGATGATTGATTGATGTGATTGATCTATAGTCGCCGCCTGGTGGATAGTTTCTGTTATTGCCAGCCGGGGTCAGTTGGCGAAACTCAGTTTCGAGCGAGAGAGGCCAGACAGCGCGGGCCAGTCGAGTGTCGCGCGGCCTCTTTGATTCGCATGCCGGCTTCTTTGATCAATATTATCGTTTGAAAGCGCGCGCTTGGGTCTCCTCACGACTAGAAGGTAGATCGAATGCGACTAGAGGGTAGATCGATTTTCTACCGTAATCTGGTCAACTATCTCCCAGAATAATATTATATGATTGATTGCTTCTATGATTGATTGTGATTGTGATTCTCGATTCTGACAGGCTGCGAGCGGGGGCGCGATCAAGGGCAAGCTGGTGTGTCCCGCGTACAACGAGGTGTGCCCGGTCGTCGACGACGACTCGTATCTGAACGCCCCGCTGGACGAGCTGGAGGTCGGCTGGACGGCGGAGGAGGAGGGCGGCATCACCGTCGACGATCTGCTCTTGGGACTGGGCCTGTGGACGGTGGTGTACATCGGGGCGGGCGGTGGCGGCGCACTCTGCCTCTGCTGCTGTATCTGCATCATTTGCTGCATTTGCAGGAAGAAGAAAGCAGGAAAGTGACAGTAGCTTGAGTGTGTGTGTGTGAACTTGGTAGATTTGGCGACGACAGATTGTGCGATTGTGTTCTTTTTGAATTGAACGATGTTTGTGTATGAACTGGCCATGTGTGGATAAAATGATGATGTGTTCCAAGCATAGTGAAATCGTGTTGTGAATTCGAGAGGAGAGTTGGTTCCACAGTGCAGCGATTTGTCCGTCCGTAGATATCCGTAGCGATTTCGATTCTTTTCTACTTGCTTTCTGACAACGTGACAACGCGTCTTTGTCCGTTCCTAGTATGCACCCTGCTGCCAAAGACTGGAACACATCGCATGGAACATGTACTAAGCGCGCAACTAGTGTTTTCCGATCAAAAAATAATCGGGCTGGTGGGATGAGACTGCAGAATTTCTTTGGCATTCGTATATCATATTTCTATTTTGTGGATCGTCGTGGGTTCGAACCTGCGAACCGCCGCAATGTTTTGTCGAATTTGAAACACCGTCCAATCGGTTCAGATCGTTGTCTAACTACTTCAATATCTCTCATGAAAAGAGTGGAACTCATTTGCGGACCCACTATATGACATCCTGAAAATTTCCATGGTAGCCGTAGCCTCGGTGGTGACTTGGTGATGATGCACTTGGTGCTTTGATTCCAGTGATTGTAAAACTTCCGAATTGAAACACATGAAAACAAAACGAAATTAGAGAGGGCGCGCAGCGCCCTCTCTTTTGGCTTACGTTTGGCTTACGTTTGGCTTAGTTAGATTCGCACCGTTCCGTAGGCCATATCACTGGTCGATGGCATCTTTGTATCTTTTCTCCGAAAGAAGTTATGAGCGATCGCGCGCACCCAAGAGGCGAGAGGCCAGCGCTTCCTTCCCGTCACGCTGACCGCCGACTTTTTCCAACGTGCACCCAACTTGCACCCAGCGTGTAGCCAGCCTCGCCGCCGCCAGCGTCTAATGCGCGCCGGGTTTGCATATTTTTGCTGGCTCACTATAACCAGGACGAGGCGCGATACCGACTGGTAGAAAACATGTGAAAACGTTTTTGAAACGTAACGACAATTCGTGAATACTTGTGATCTTCAAAAAGAGAGAGAGAGAAAGAGAGAAAGAGAGAAAGAGAGAGAGCAGAGAGAGAGAGGAAGAGAGAGAGCAGAGAGAGAGAGAGAGAGAGAGCAGAGAGAGAAAGAACAGGAGAGAAAGAAGAAAGCGTGAGAGAGCGGGGGGGGGGGGTAGGGAGAGAAAAGAGAGATAGAGAGAGAGAACAATAGCGGGAGAAGGGAGAGAAATCAGTGAGATAGTGAGACAGTGAGAGGTGAAGATGAGTAGTCATACTTCAGCGTATAGTAAAAATTTCAATGAAATTTAACAAAAGCACATACATTTTCTTTAAAAAGTACTTGCGTAAAGAGATTCACTTTGTCTTAACCCAATGCAACAAAAGCACATGCATAAAACATAAAACGTTTACAAATACTAACACAAACCTGCGCCTCTCTCTCTCTCTCTCCTAATATTGACATTATGTATATTTTTTGTATCCTTATAAGTATTTCAAATGTTACTTTAACAGTCCGGTATGCGCAGGTTTGTGTTAGTATTTGTAAACGTTTTATGTTTTATGCATGTGCTTTTGTTGCATTGGGTTAAGACAAAGTGAATCTCTTTACGCAAGTACTTTTTAAAGAAAATCTGAGTTTGTTTTGTTTTGGTTAAAGTCGGCAGGAATCTGTTGTTGACAAGTCACCTAAAACAATGAGGTAACATCGGCGCGAGCAGCGCAATTTGGAATCTACTGAATATCATGTTTACATCAGTTCCATTAATCACAACAGTTCACTAATCACACAAACAACATATCGATACACATTTATTGCGCATTCACGACTATTCTCAGAATTCGTCGTGAGCGAATGGATTCTGGCGGTGGTCGAAGGGGATCTGCAAGCGATACAATCAATACCGATCAATACCAATCAATACCGATCGATACCGATCGATAACACTCACCCTGTATCCCTCGTCGATCGGATGCACCACTTCGTACGAGCCAAACGTGCGCTCCATGTAGACGTTCACGTAGAGGTACTGTAACCAGAGTGCGGGTTACGGTAGCTACCGTATACCTTGTTGAAGATGGTCTCGAGAGCGTACACGAAAACGGAAAGAGCAGCGATGATCTGCACTGCCTGCCATTTTGCGGGGAATGCGGGGATGAGGTTGGACGAGGAGACCTGGAATCGATCGATGTATCGATTGGTTATCGATCGATTATCGATTACCATCCAGGCGTCGTGCCACTCAGAGTGCATGAAGAGCATCGGAACACCGACAAACATCCAGAGCGTCGCGTGCACCAGGTTGATAGAGCCGTCGTAGCACTTAGGTATACGGTAGTCTTGACATACTGTAGTCTACCGTACCCTGTTGGGAGGAGCCGTTTTTTGGAACACCGAGCCCATGTTGAAGATGAGGTAGACGATCTGAACAAGGCAATAGAGGAGAGAGAGAGAAAGAGAGAGAGAGAGAGAGAGAGAGAGAGAGAGAGAGAGAGAGAGAGACCTCAATGAGAAGCATAATGGCTGGGATGCGCAGCCTCGCCAGTCTGTCTCCGATCAGCGGATGGCCGACGCCAAATAGATCGAGCTGGTACACCTGAGAGGTGATATCGATCGATTATCGATTGAGGGAGACCACCCACGTCGATGCAGCTGTGGCTGCGCATGGTGACCTGGCGCGCCTTGGCGGGAGAGAGGGGAGCGGGGGGAGGGCGGCCGGCGGCAGTCACCTCCTCCACCACAGGAGCATGGGTGGGCGGGGGCTGGTGGAAGACCGTAGACTCCAGCGCCACCGCAGCAGATTCCACGTCGCGCTTCATTCGTGCCGACTGTATGAAGTGACGTCATTGTGATGACGTCATCCGATTCACACTCCGAGCAGTCCTACCTTGGTCGTAGCAGCGCTCGGCTCAACAGTTGTGTCTTGAACCGTCGTCTTCTCAGTAGACGTTCCATGTTCCACAACCACCGGCGCCAGAGTGGCGGGTGCAACTTTGTCCGCCTAGAATACTGTAGTGTACTGTAGTAACAAAACTACGGTACTCTATACCTTCGGACCCAGCAGAATATTGACGAGCCGCTCGGCGCACGGGTTAGCAGGCGAGTTGAGGAGCTGGCGTACTGTACATGGGGGGTTACTGTAGACTACCGTATACCTTGTCGACGGGGGTGTGGCCGCAGAGGCGGGTGTCGATGACGAGGAGGTAGAGGGAGAGAGCGGCGACGCAGATCTGTAGGAACTTGTGGATGTAGTAGTAACGCATCTGAAAAGAAAAAAGTTTCTTCGACATAAGAAACAAGGAAAATTGCAAGATACTCGATTATGTATCAAAACCCGAGTCCTGTCTACGTAAAATGTTTTGCATGAGTGGTAATCCGCGTTCAAGAAAGCTAGTTGCAGAATAAAGTCACCACTGTTCCTTTAATAATACAAACAAGCACTTTCTAGGGATCTCTCTGAGGGTGTGAGGCTGTTCCGAGATCTTTCTGAGGATCTTTTGCCAGCAAAAGTTGAGTTTGACATCTATTAAAGGCAGCAACCACACCTTTCTTGCAGCAGACCGCCTAGGTAGAGAGTAACTGTGAAAATGACGCCCATTTTCGATAAGGTTAAGGTTGATTTGAAAACTAGCCCGCATATGCTGTAACGCCAATAGTGTCTGGAGAAAGTGAAGCCCCGCAATTCGAATACGAACAGTTCCAAACCGTAGCTGTACTATTTCATAGTTCGATTTGTGTGTATGTCATAATAACTTATGAATAAACTATTATATTATATTATGACCGATGATTGACGAAACGAACCACCTCATACGCCTCCGTTGTGTCTGCGGTCCAACACATCTCGTTCCTTCTCGTTGTGATTCAAAGACAGTTGAGATACCCACTGTTTTCGGAGTGTATTTAGTATTGCGAAATAGCGTGCTGCTGGTTAGCAAAATCCACTATTTCGCAATATTCAATACACTCTGAAAAAAGTTTTTGTTCTCGCACTGTCTCATGTATTAGATTGCATTTTACATTATCAGAAGATCAGATTGTCTGCTTATCGTTGAGGTCGGGCTGTCGACCACACCACTGCCAAATTGCTGTTCCGTTCTAAACAGATGTTTCGATGATGATGAATTTGATAATAATCAGATTAAATAATCAGACTTGAACTTTGGTCACCTGACAATTCAGTAAGTATTCAGTCTCATATTTGTAATTTTATTCTAAGTTCTAACCAAACACACAGCGCGATAAGGAACTGCTGACGAGCGAACAACACACACACACATATTTAACGGCTAGGTTGCGACAAAACAATGTAAGTAGGTGGGCGGGGCTAGAGTGGGCGCGGCCTGGAGTGGGCGTGGCCTCAGAGGGCGTTGATGTCGATGCAGGACGCGGCGTCGTTGAGCTGCTCGCAGTGGTAGTCCGAGAAGGCGAAGCCAGACATCGGCATGCGGAACGCGCCAGTCTTGCGAGGATCCTGAAAGCAATCGATAATCGATAATCGATCAATACCCATACAGACAATGACATAGAGATGCAAACATATTTGCGCCACTTCAATCATCCGATAGAGTGCAATGAATCATCAATATGTCCATCAATCGATATCAATCAATATAAACCTGGTGGGAGGGGAGGGGCGAGTTGGCGTGGAGCGCAGCCTGCTGGGCGGCGGCCTGTCGACGCGCCTCCATCTGAATCCGCGTCACACGCTCCAACTCCACGTCCGACACCGCAGTCGTCGCCGAGTCCACCGACTCCGAGTCGCGCGCCGGCTCTGAAGGGGCGGGGCTTGTGGAGGCGGCGCCTGCGTCACTCACCCTGCTCGATCGCGTACGTGTCCCTGTACTGGTACTGCGGCAGAGTCTGCTGGTGAGTCGGCTCTGGAATGGGCGGAGTCAGATAGGGCGGAGCTTCGTGGATCTACCCTGCTGAATCTGGTAGGTGTTCGCATGGTGCTGCGGCGCCTGGGCCGGCTCTGAAAAGAAGGCGTGGTTAGATGGGCGGAGCTTAGAGTAACCTTGCGCAATCTCATAGGTGTCTCTCGGGGTGGGCTGAAGCAGCTCCTGCCCAACAGCGACCGGCTGCGGGGCAGTATACTGTAATGCTAACTTGATTACGGTAATCTACAGTACTATACCTGGTTCTCCCCGGCAAACGCATAGATGGCGTCGTTCGGCACTCCACCATAGTAGGCCGACTCGGCGAGAGCACGCGCGCGCGATGACTTCACAGTGGGCGGGGCCTGTCCGCGCAGAGTGGGCGGAGCCATGGTGGGCGGGGCCTGCGCGCGGAGAGTGGCCTGCGAGCGCAGCGGCTCATCGAGGGTCACTACGGTAGTCGATTTCTCGGGAACCGCGGGCGCCACCTCATTGCGGAAGCTGCGCGTCAGAAATTCGACCGACGGCACCTCTTCTGAAATGACGTCACACGATGACGTCACCCAAATGACGTCACTCACCGAGCGTGTTGTGCACGCCGTCAGTGTAGCTGGGGTTGGTATATTCATTGAGGCCGCCCTCCATGTACGCCGACTCCTCGAACATCCACGGCTGAAATGCAAAGTAATGTGACCCAAATTCCAAGTACCGTATTCGTACCTGCTCTCCGGGGGCGAGCATCGTGTGCACGTAGCGGGGCTGCGGAGCGGAGCGGCGCGTAACCGTCCGCTCCTCCTGCTCAAAGCCGTAGCCCGACAGCACCTCCACGGGCGCCTAGGTATACGGTAGGCACAGTATACCCGCGATACCGTACCTCTCCCTGCGGCGGCAGCGGAGGAGGGGTCTTGTAGGCGGTAGGCTGTTGGCGAGTGAGAGCGGACACGGGCTTGATGGTCTGCTGGTGGACTGGCTGCACTGTCTGCTGACAGGCCTGCACCGGCGCCGGCGGAAGGGCGTGGCTGACCGGGGCGGGGCGAGACGCGGGCGGAGCGGGCGCATAGTAAAAAGCGTAGCCGGGATCCGGCGCGTAGTCAGAGTACACCGGCGGCGGCACTATAATTCAATGTACCGTACCCCAATCCACCATACCGTATCCCGTACTCACTTTGAGCGACGCGCTGCATCTCCTGGTGCTCAGCCATCTGCTGTGTCTGGAGTGCTTGCAGCTGTTGCAGCATCGCCTGAGGCAGACGCGACACGTCGATATTAAACGAACCGCCAGTCACCTAATCGAATGGTTATCGATTGGTTATCGATTGAACCACCTGTCCGTGCAGCTGTCCCTGCGTCGGAGCGGGATGAGCGGCCTGCGGCTGTGGCTGCGCCGCCGCTGCAATCGATACGTGGCCCCGCCCTTAGAAACCACGCCCACCTTGGTCGCGAGCGTCAGGGTAGTAGGCGCTCTTTGCGTAGTACGGCATCGGGAATGACGGGTGTTAGGAGGACATTGTTGCCCCGCCCTCTAAGCCCCGCCCATTCCCAGCGGTCGCCCACTGATTGGCTCACTAGAAACAAGCTAATCAGGTGCAAATGTGGGAAGTGGGTAATGAAAGAGATATGTGAGATCTGCACGAAAACCGGCAATGAAAATTTAGTTTCATAGTAGAGAAGTGATTGTCACGATTGTTGTTTGTTTCGAATTGTGAGCTGCTGTGATCACTACCTAGAAACAAACAAGTACATTTGAAACTCGATATTTAAAGGATTTATCCGGACAAAGTAATCATGCCTGATCTTCAGGTTGGGGTCGCTTTTGTTCTCGTCAGTGAAACTTTTTTTTAAATTTTGTCACATAGTGTGAGGTTCACTATGTGTGCACTCGTCTTAGTATACTCTAGTGTAGGCTGGGACAGTCGGGTCTCTTTACTCACAGAGGCGCGGTACCTACAGTACCGAGAGTACCTACAGTATCAAGAGTACCTACAGTACCGAGAGTGCCGAGAGTGCCGCGAGTAACAGTTCTACGTACGTAGTGCCTGTGAGTGAAAGGGACCAAGTAGAGTCCACTCCAGGTGGGAGCTACACCACGTGCGAGCAGACCGAGCAGACCGAGCACTCACTCATCGGGCGCACATTCCACACGCGCACCCGATGGCACGAGCAGGGACGAGGAGAGGAAGAGCAACTACGAGGAAGGATGAGCGACGTTCGCGGCCCCTTCTACAGGCCCGCTCACTCCCGTGACCCACATTCTCCGCCGGCATGTCAGCCGCGCCCCTTAGCTCCCCTCACTCCTCTCACTCCCGCCAACGGCAACCCTCCCGCCGATCCCACCAGTAGATCATAGTATATCAGTGATCTCCCGCCAATAGATCAGAGTCTATCAGTGTTTTCCCGCCAGTCAGCCACTATATAAGCCACACCGCCGACACCCCAATCATTCTAGTTCATGGAGACTCTTCTTATGAAGACTCCTAGAGTCATCTGTCATTGTGTGTGTTGTTGACTACACGTGTACGTAGTACATTACACTGCTCTTAGCCATATACTGTATGCTATTCCATATCATATGCTAATCACTTGTATATCATGCTCTCATATAAGTAAACTCTCTCTTCTAAACCATTGTGTTGTTGTCCTGACTGGGGTACAGTAGACATGGGCCTGCATACGCACGCTGACCTGCGCCAACGTTCACTATTTTATGAACTTTAAAAAAATTGTTTGTATTTTTGTCAATTTTTCAATGCAAACAGAACTACTCGTCTTCATTGAAGAGAACAAAAGGGACCCCATCCTGAAGATCAATAACACATTGTCCGGATACATCCTTTAACAGTCAGTGAGTAAGTCGTTTGAAATTCATCTTACACACCTATCGAGTATCGTCATAACACCTCTGTTTCCCTACTGATAACCTATTGACGTCGTTTATCACCTGTTTCCTGTTCAGTACTGCTTACCTCACATGTTCTTATCACCTCCTATCAGAAAGGAGTCAACAGCCAGGAATGGACTACTCATCGCGTACTCTCTCGAGTGAGCCTTGTTTGCTGTCGCTGGTCTCGACCTTATCACTGATACTTGATACACCATATAAAGCAGTAGACTGGTCAATACATGTGTTCGAGTCGTACTTACACGCAATGAGGTCGTCACTTCTCTTTCTTCTTCTTCTCCTCCTGCCCGTAGTCTACAGCGTTTTCGTAGGGGAACCGCAAAAAGTAAGGTCTTTTTTGAAATGTTACAATCGCTGCTTTGATTCGGACGATACCCAATGAAGCCACTCTTTTTCATTGTTAGCAATGCGTTCATCTCAGAGGCTGCTGCCATACCAATTATTTTCAGCCGGAAAGAAAACAATGCATTATTTCAGAAGAACGTTGTGTTCGACACGAACTTCCTGTGTGATCCGTGCAAGCGGGGGGTGACTCTGGTCAAGCAGGAGCTGCCCAAGCTGGGCAAAAATGGCGCCGAGCACCTCACCAAGTTTGTCGACGTGAGTCGCTTCCTTGTTGTTGTTTTTTTGTTTTGTTTAGCCGATTGAACGTCAGCAGAGTTGAGTTGGTTGGCGTCGGACGTCTTAAATTTCGTTCTTGAGTCCTGGTTGATTACACCTATATTAAGTCTTTAAAAATGAATTATTGATTTTTAGGCCGTTTGCGACAAGATTCTGCACAGGATCGAGTTCTTCGACCATCTATGCACAGTGTGAGTGAACAGGCATTTTTGAGTGCGAAAAATTGATAGAGATTATTACGATTTTCGAATATATATGATTGAAAACATCTTTTCAGGAATGCGGATAAGGGAGTGCACTGGCTGTACGATCTGTTTATCAAGTTCAGCGACAAGATCAACGCCGAGAAGTTCTGCCACACTATACTGGCTTGCAACTGATTGATCACATCCATGTTGATGATGTAATAAATCTTCCTTCCTTCTTCCAGGTTTAGCGTGCAGTGCGCAGATTCTCCAATGCATCAAAAAGGAACACTCACCTTGTTAGTTATCTCTCAGTCAATAAACAGTTAGAAAATGATCCGGCGACGGTCCAGAAATGCTATCAGCCGTTTAAAATAACGATAGAAAAGTTAATTACACCTCGATTGCACTACAGGTGAGAAGTGGGAGGAGAATCAAGCGCGCGCTTTGCGCTTTCAAGCGCGATCACTTCTCATTTTCCCGTCCTCGCGAGCGGTTGCCCCTTTCCGCGCTCTCTCAAATGACCACCCAGTTTGTAACTCGTGTTTTGTGTTTTGTCTGCGCCTATGGTTAAACCATTAATAATATTATCAAACGCGAGATTTGACTCCAGCCGGGTGACTATCAGCTGATTAAGAAACATACCCTCAGTGAGCGTTGGTGTTGACACGTAGGTTATAGGCGCAGTGTGTATTGAATACGACGCCCGTGGATCACCGCTGACCGCTCTAAATGGAGGATTCTCTGTAGAAAAACAATACAATGCTGTTGTGTCACAATACATACGTGCGAGTCGGCACCTGAACACCATACATGTAACACTTTGTTTTCTTTTTGACAATCCCCCTTCCTATTTGTACGCAAAGGGTGAACTCCCTAATCAACGCATTGAACGTGAGTGGACGACGCGATTATTGGTTTTGGGGACAAATTTCACCCTTTCAACGAAAAGAAAAGTTGTTTTTATTAATTTCAAAGTTCAATAACATTTTCAATGAAAGTCTAAAGTGGACAAAAATCCCAAATGATTGACCGAATTTTACACGTTATGATTCGCAGGCAAGCTGACTGTAGCGAAAGAGTTATAGCAAAACTCGTGAGCGGATCCGAACCCGCGACCCGTGATTGTCAGACGAAACTTTAATCAGTTGCGCCATAGAAGCAATGTCCGCTGATTGCTAATTCTGAGCGACCTCACTGCGTTTATCGAAAAGAAATGACGGTCATTTCTTAACAATTACTCGTAAAACGTAAACTCGCGAAAACATGAAAGCTCTTAGTTACCGTATCATCCATTTGGAACTTTCGTGCCCGGACCCACCATGGGGAGGTTAGTGGGTCTTTTCAATTTTTTGCCGTCTTTACACTCGTGATCCTTGTCATTTTGTGACGTTGCCTTGTATATTTCCCTTGTCACGTGGTTTTTTCCTCATTATAAAGAAATTGACTACTCTGATCAGCGTGTTTCCAATAGGTGATGTGTTCCACGTTCCCTCTTCACCTCGTTTGCCGTGTCTTTTCTTCGGGGACTCACCAAGACGACAGTAGTGCCACCAACCGACAAGAATGCGCGCCGCACTGGCCGCAGATTCGAAACCACGTTACCCTGACTCTCTCGAATTACACAAATAACCCAATCACTGCTATCAGCACTATCAGGTATACAGATTGTGATTCACATAAGTGTCTGCGACTTTAACAGTGATCGTTTTATAATCAATAAAAAAGAAACGTGTGTGAAGAAAACGAGTTTTTACTCTATTTTCGTTCTCACACAGGACGTATCAATTTCACTGATTGTGCAACCATTTCTCGAATTCGAACCGGCTCTCGCGCGAAACGAGAACGCCCCGGGTCACTTCCCCCATCCATATCACCCCTTATGCAATAGCCTTCCCCCCACCATGACTCACATCCACTATGTTCTAGTTGTATTGTTATCTGCCGCACTCTGCGTATCGGCTTTGCCAACAAGGTTTTGTTTTCATTTATTATTGTACTCACTATAAGCCGTGTTTGCTACAGAGAGTGCAATGAGAATGAGTGAAACGTAAGTAGTTCAGAGTGAAACGTAACGGGTTCACGAATAACTATGGATACGGTCCGCGCGGAGTCGGGCCGACCAATGGAGGGTACGACAGTTTCGGGTTCTATCGGTGAGTAGCTCTCTCTCTCTCTCTCTCTCTCTCTCTCTCTCTCTCTCTCTCTCTAATAATGTGCACAAACTTGTAGAGACAAGTTCTACAACTCTGGTCTGCCGCCGCTCTACACCCACTCGGCCTACAGAAACTACTACCACGAGGTGCGTACCTTTCACGAAAAGATGATAAGTTGTTGAACACTGCTTGGTTCAATTCTCTCTCATCTTTCAGGTTGCGTTCCACAAGAACAAGTACAGTGTGCCCGCGCCGAGCACATTCCTGCAACTGCAGCACGAGCGATACGGTAAGTGAAATTTTGGAGCTCAAAAATGGTTCAAAAATTGTGTGGGTGCGTCACAGTTACAGTATATGTATGTACCTATTATTTCCCTCTTTTTCTATGATGTCATGGCATTGCTCTGATGTGTCTTGTGTATTATGGTTATTATAATTTATTATAATTTATTTATTATGTGTCTTGTTTATTATATTAGCATATACCTTTTCCAGGTCCGTACTACAATGGAGTGTGGGGCTATGCGGATCATTCGCCCTATTGGTTCGGATAAGACACATTGTGAACATTGCGATTATAACAATATAAATATAGATTTATATTTATTGAAAAATGTTGTTACATTACATCAACATAGTTTGAAAACCTCGCAGACTCCATCAACGTTTATTTCATTGATTTTCACGACGACGAATTCGATGAGATACTATCGTATCGTCTCACAGTGAACGGCCCCAATTCGATGACGTACTTCTCCGTGAGTGATGCTGGATTCTCTCTTTCTCTCTCTCTCTCTCTCTCTCTTTCTCTCTCTCTCTTTATCTCTCTCTCTTTATCTCTCTCTCTCTCTCTATCTCTATCTCTCCCTCTCACTTCTGACACCGATCCTCCCACGTCGCGAATCCGTGCAGCGCTGTGTAACAAATTCGCTTCAAAACGGCTTCAACTTGCTCCAAGCAATGCTAAAAATGAAGTTGAACTCGGACTCATGAATAAACCACGGGAAATCCTTGTTCTCGACTAGGAGGAAAAAATCAAGTGAAACGTACCATGGTTATCTTAGGAGCCTCTTCCTTGACGAAAGTCACGGCATGCTTGCACGGCTCGCATAGGTTGTTATTGTTTGGTTCGCATGGCTTAGCAGCCAGAGCAACACCCTAAAGCGTGTGTTTTCTTTTGAAGGCAATATAGGCTACTGATTACAGCTCGAAATGTTTTTGCAACAAAAACATTTAAAAATGGGAAAAAAGTTTTGTATAATACGTTGCTTCACATTAACACAATAATAGATACTTGGAATGTGAGTAACGTTTAGAATGTAAACGTTTAGAATAGAATAGATTTTTGGCTTAGTACAGTACCTTACCTTCTTTTCCGTAGAGACCGCATTGGCTACAAGCAGAACGAAAAAGAGAATGCACCTCATTGCGAATGTGAACTCAACTACATTGTTCTCACGCCCGGTTTGTTTTATAAAACAGTGATAAAGGTACAACTCTGAAGGAATGTCTTACTAATAAGTATAGGTATGTTATACCTTTCAAAGAACATTGTTTTCCGGTGTGATAAATACACTGATATTGGGTGATTCACAGATAATAATTTTGAATAAACATATTTTAGAGTGCTGACTAATAGCAGATAACTACAATCAACAGTCAACGATGCTTGAGTGTCAATCGAATGAGATGATATGATCAGATATGAGTGATAATTTTCTACTTCGAAATCGCAGCTCAGATGTTCAAGCCGTTCTTGTCCTAGCCGTTCTTGTTTTGTCCTCTTGTTCTGATACACATATAATAGCACGAGACTTTTTTCGATAATAGTTTGGACCTACATAGAGAGGGGAGAATGCGAGAGACTAAGAGAGCAGAGGAGAGTGGCGAGACAGTCACAGAAATTGATTCCGTGGAATCCGTGGAATCCACGGAACTGGCTCATCGCGGATGAACAGTACTGTATATAGTGGGTTTTTTGGGTTCCTCGATCACAGTGATGTGCTGTGATCAATCATTATTGTCTTCCATGGCTAACAGAAGTGTCATCAACACACTTAATTCAATTCAATACCGTCATCAAAATCAATCAATACATCCGACGTCACCCAAGCAATCTTTTCTCGGCTTGTTGACTCTTTAGCTAAAATTGCACACAAATCCTAGCGAGAACGTCTCATTTCCTTCTCATGATGACTACTGTTTTCTTTCCTGGTGCTCAGCCCGAAATCTGTGATGATCTCTGATGAGACTCCGGGTTGATGGAAGGCTCAGGTGGTAAGATGCTAGGAGTCGAAACCACTTGATCCAAATTCGCGTTTTCTTTGTGATATCTCAATTGCGTGTTATTGAATGAACACTTCGCAAACCAGGCGGATTCCGTTGATTCGCGGACAAACTTTGTTCAACATTTGAAAAAAAAAGTTATCTGTGCCATAACCGTCTGCGTCTCTTGTTTTGCGCGTTGTTGCCAGGAGCTGAATCTCCGTCTTCCTCTGATCTACCCCACCGCGCGCAACTTATTGAAAGCATGACACTGCTTTGAAGGAACAGAGGCGTGTATCAGAACCGTGTGGTAATGAAATTTTCAAATTCGCACGAAATCGCCACGCCCTGAGGTGCTTGTATGTTTTAAGCAAAGTTGCAAACAGGAATCGAACCAGTGGCTGCGAGAGTGATAGCCCACAGTCTTTTCCACTGCGCCACGCAGCTCATTGGGCCATCACGCGCAAAGACCGCTGCCCTTCCCGAAAAACTGACTTCTTTGCGAAAGCGATCACAACATCGATCGGCCCCGCGACCATGGGGCTTCCCGCCAAAACACACATTTGAACGCCTATTTTCGTGTGGTAACAGGACTGTCTGTGGTAATTGGTGTGGCGCGGTAACAGCTTTGAAAAGAGTCGTTATTTTTTTCGTTTGTTTTGCATTCCAATGGGTCAAGTTATGATCCACAGTCGAAAATAATGCGCCACTGTTCCTTTAAAAAGAAACAAAACAGGTAACGTGTGAGTCGAAAGTCAGCCAATGTCAGCCAGCGACACCGAGTATATGAGGCTAGAAGGTTAGAAGGCAGGTCTTTGCCTTTGCCAGCATACTACCATAATATCGATTGATTATAGATTAATTGAGGAAGGCGTACCTTCACCAGCATGAAACATAGCTGGCGCAGCGCTCGGCCAACCATTGGAAAAGGAGGAAGACTGACGGAAGGGAGAAGACGAAATAAACAACATCTTTCGTTTTTAGCACAGCACATTATAAGGAATCTGGTGACAACTGTAGGCTGCAGTAGATTTAGCTGTTTATAACTCCGCTGCGCTACGTCATAACGCTAATTTTTCAGTCTTTAACCGTAAACGCACACGTAAGGGGAAGAACGTGAGGTTTAGCACCGTCGACTTTCGACGAATCGGGGGACGGGGTCGCCTCATCTCGTGCTTGGTCTTGGTGTCTTGGTGTACCGGTTCGCGTGGCGCAAGCGTGGAAGATGAAGAGCAGCGGCTAAATGTGAATTTAAAAAAAAATACCTGGGATGAAAGTACGTGTTGAAAGACTGAGACATTAGAAAAAGAATATTACCGTAAACCAGTGGTGGGAGAGGCGAACGCAGCGCGAAATGAAGGCCACACTATATAGTGCGTGCGGTACGGTAGGGTACGGTATCCAGTTTCGAGCAGGTGTGACACGTGATAAAAAGGTGCGCCGAGTGTCAGGATTGTATAGCTTGCGGCTCTGACTTTGGTGCGAGTACAGATGTAGATATGATAACTCGTAAGCAGTACCGTACAGCAACGCCTAGACTCGCCGCGCGGTGAGCCAAGTCAAGGCTAAGCCCCGCCCACTGACCACACTTACTCGCAGACAGTGCACACTATCCCCGCATTGCGTTTACGACAGAGTCAAATCACGTGCTCAGAGCTGTCTGCTGATCGTTTCTCATCACCGCTTACTAGTTTACTAGTGCACTCCCAGTTTTTCCCGGAGTTCTTCTTTATCGTCTCACAGTGAACGGCCCCAATTCGAGAATCAGTAGTTACTACGATAAACCTCATTTCCAAGCGGCGGCGGCGGCGGTGACTTTCATTGTCGTCAGGTGGTCATTCGAGTAAGTGCGTTAAGGGGCAACCGCTCGCGGGAATGGGCAAAAGAGAATTGATCTGAAAATCTATTGAAAAATCTAACGGCTGCCGTTAACGATGTTTTAATATTATGCCATAGTCCATATGACTATTATTTCATATTGGATGTGACATAAAATGGCGTGTCTTACGAATACATTATGATATCTTTACAGTATCAGACATCTGAAAAAGCATAAAACGGGGTTTGACGGTTGCCTATTCATTCGTTCTGCCAACATGGGAGCCGCAATGTCTCGCACCGCATTTTTCGATGGTACGTCTTTTTTGAGTAATTGAGTTGTTTAAAGTCGCCGTCTGTGAATCAAACTGTCTGAATAGGTCTCTGTGTCTTTGAATAAAAAGAGGCGACAAATTACAACAAAAGTCACATCTCGTAACTAGTAATCGTACCATTTCGACTCGTTTTGTGACGTATTTTGTTCGTTGATGCAGGTTTCGTGCAATGCAACCACCGAGATTCGTTCTCCGTTAAAATACACTATTATGTGAGTTACTTTTCAATATATCTTTTTACAAATACATACTGCATAAAACATACAAATATTGTTATTTTATACTGCACTACATCAAACTACAGACGAGTTCGTGTTTAGGAACGGAATTTTGGAAGATATGAGGAAACGTGTAACATAGACGGTTTCGATCATGAACTGGGATCGTCGAAAATTTATAATTTTAATAAAACTGGTGGAAAAACGAAATTCCGAATCGATCGATTTTCTATAACACACAAGGAATACTACCACATTGAACCGTATTTCATGGTGGAACACAACTGCTTCTCTAAAAAAATCAAGGTAAATTAAATAACTTCCTCTTTCGTGCAAGTGGTATGTAATCGATTGTTTTTTTTTCAGAAACACAGTTGTTTTTTAACCTTGCCGGGAGTGAACGATTACTATTATGTGACTGAAGAAAAAGAAAATCGATTTTTTGACATTGTTCTAGACGATAACTGTGATCGTTGCACTCGACTAAAATGTTACAGAAAAGATTGCTATGGAAGGTCAATCAAGAAAAAAGGAAAGAACTGTGACTAATTTGTGTGTTTGTGCGAATAAAATATTTGTTGGAATAGAATTGTTGACGTGTTGATTTGGGCTACCACCGGAAGAGGGTGGGGACGTTAAGACATGTCTTTTCTCCATTTCTCAATGTTATACGAACAGGGGCCTTCTGAAGGTTACAATATTGTGTGCGCCCCGAAACGGCTATTCAACAGGTATTGAGTCCGCATTTCCGATTGGCGTAAAAGTCTCCTCTCCCGTCCTTCTCCACTGAGTGTAACCGACACACTCGTCGATATCGGATCCACACCCGCATCTTTCGCACCTCTCTCGATCACGTTCTGTATCACCTACACTAACTGGTTTACGCAAAAGCCCCTCATCTCCAGTACACTTTTGCCAGCTGGAGGTCCGAACCGTCTCGCTGCACCCGTAATCCTACCCCCAGTATCTCGCTTCTCTCCACCGGATCTCTAGTACTCATCAAGCAATCTCATTAGTGGTGAAATCTCACTGCCTTCACATCATAATTGTCCTCGGCCCCTGAAGAACACAACAGTTGTTTCCATTCAAAAGTGTTTATACATATGTTTATACAAAGTGTTTATACAACAAACTAACTAAATAAAATACACGAATGACATCACACACACAACACAATTGCACAATGTAGCTTAAAAAAATAATACGCCGACATGGCACTATGCGGTCCCTCGCTCCGGTACTGAGCCACCATCTCTGAAATAAAAAGTATTGTTTCAAGATACAGTGGGTCCTTCGTTTTGGCGGTAGACAAGTTGCGAATCGTCATTCTTTTATTATGCACAGGCAAATACCAGAAGCGTCCGAAGGTTGCTATCCAGTTCATTGCGCGCTGTCTGAACCGATGGACCGGTGTCACTTTTGAGAAATTTTTTTTATGAAAATGGAATGCAAAATTAATCCTTAGATACCGTCTTCTGGATTTGATATCAAACTACATTTGGAAATAACTTCGTTCAAAGTTTATGAAATCATACCAAATTTTCATGAGAGGTGTATCGATACCATAGCTACAACTCTATGATCGCAATTTTTCCGAATTCGGTTCTCATAATTTAGATAACTAGCATAGTCTGAATTACTTTATAGCATAACTTGGAATCAAATGATGCTATCGAACGATATCAAACTTGTGCGTAATAGAGACACTTCTGAGGATGAAATAACGTTAAAAACTGAAACATTGTTACCTACAATCTAGGAGTTTCCCCACCGAGCATACACTTATCACAAAACAACTCTTCAACGGCTTGTCTAAATTCGACCAAACTCATCACATGTATACAAACTATCCCGCTCTACAAACGTATGATCTCAGAATTGAAATATCTTTTTCTCGAAATACCGTAATCATAGACATATTCATTTGCACTGGTCGAATGATGTACATTTACATAATTTTCTCATCGGTCTGCGTCATTTTTTGGCCAAAGATAATTCGCCTACCGCTTAAAGCAACAGTGGCGACTTATTTTCGACTCGGAGTATTATTAAAAATCATATTATCCTAACACGTTTGCAGTTTTGGCGAAAGAACGACGATTCTGCATAACTTTCGATTCTGCCACTGCCAAGAATGCAGCTCAAAATTTGAATTTCCCGCCAACACTTTACTGCAAAAACTGGGGTCGACAACGTAACCGAAAATAAACAACGCCTGGTCACTTGCTTCTTGGCTCAGTGCATGTGCGCTGCGTTGTGGCCCCGATCTTCGCGGGTTCGACTCCGGTCAGCGCCAAATGTTTTGCTCGTGTGAAAATGAGGAGTCGTGGCAGGTTGTGGCAGAAATAAGTCGCCACTGTTTCTTTAACTGGGGACCCACTATATTGAATTTGAATAAATGCGGGTGCACTCACCATTCAATTCCATACTGTTCATGAAGTAGTCTTCCATGTTCCCGGGCGGCAGGCCCCATGGATCTTCCAACACCGGGTCAGCTGCAGGGGAACGAGCGGAGGCTGAAGAACGCGAGCAGACCGGGGCAGTCTCCTTGCTCCACGTCTCGGGGGCGAGTGCGGCGAGAAGCGCCGGATAGTTCTTGGGTGCAGCAGCCTGCTGAGGCTGGAGAGAATTACCCGACGTCGACTGGGGCACCGGGTGGAGCGGGGGAACGGACCACTCATTCCGCCGGGGTATGCAGCGTGCTGGCCCATGGGATACCCCCAGGCAGCGTGGGGAGAGTTCGCCGCGGAATCCAGCTTGGAATCCATGCAGGAGTACATCATCCCGGAGAGACACCCCATCCATTCGGCGACCGCGGCGGGTAGGGCGACTTGCAGTGTCGGGATGAGCACCTGCTCGTAGTCTGTCCAGGCGGGCGCTCGAGGCGAATGAGTGGGATACGGTGTCGCGCGCTCCATCCCTCCTGCAAACGTATACAATTTTATTCAGGCAGATTGTTTTTTTTCTTAATTTAAAAAAAGGCAAGACTGATTACACAAGATGCTCAAAGGGGCGGGGCCACCCAACAATACACGAAATCCCACTCACATAACAAAAAGGCGTCCCGTCTGTACATACACACTATATAAGTCATACACACAATATAAATCACACAATCATTTTCTTGAGTTTCTTCATCTTGTCTCTGAAGACAGTTCCGAGGACGTGACACTCGTCGAGCATGTTGCAGAATGCATCCATGTGCGGCCCCGTGGCAGAACCTGCACATACACAGACAAAATATCAGCGTCACGACCCCGCGCGGCGCCTGTTTGATCAGCTGTGCTTTGCAAATTGTTGTTTTGTTGCTAATTTGTATGTTTGTTATTGTTATTTTGACCTGTTTATTGAATGCTTTGCTATATTATATGGTATTTACGCAGTCGTATAAATACGAGTGATAATTTCGTTGTTGCATCATTAAATTGATGAATCGGGTGAGTATTTGATCAGCGCTATAAATGAAAAATGATGCTTGAATGAACTCAAGTCATTGAGAGAAAAGAATTAAGTTCAAAAGAATGAAGCGCGGTTTTTCTTGTCAAGGTAATTTTGAGTTGGCGCACTCTTTTTTAGATACGCATTCCACACGGGGACAGCGTGTATCGCAGTATACAGCAAGACTGTGAAGGAACGTTTTCTTTTGGATACAATGATACAATCACTCACCTTCATCCAAACGTCGCAGAGAAATATATTAGGAAGATGTAGGCTCACGTCATGACATTTATGATACTGCAGAGTGTTACGTGTTGTAGATTTATTAGCGCGCGCCAAGTCCCATGCCCTCAGGCAATGTAGGCCGCATTGATTGCAGCAGAACTTTTCGGCGTCCCTCGTGTGCTCGGGCGTCTCTGATTGCCGCAAGGAATGTAGAATCTCTTCTCTCCTCTCTCTAACACGAATGTGGTTCCTCTTGTTCAATTACAGAATAATCTCTTATGATAAAAGAGTCGAATAGGAGTGTGGCTGCGGACACCGACGCCTGAAAAGTGTTGTTTGTGTTAACCTGGTTCAAGAAAAACGCATGAATATATTATTCATTAATAAATCAAATTGTAAACACCTGAACATGAAAACTAACACAAACTTCTACCGAATGCTTCTCTACCGCCTCTGCTGCAAGACAGCCATCTACTGAGTGCTCCTCTCCCTTCGTCAATCAAGTACATCATGTATAACAAAGAAGTTTTACAAATATTCAGAAAGCAGACGCAAATCAATCGATTTATTCTATGAATCAATCACTACTGTATCACCTGAATGGCAGAGCGACGGAACTCGACGTGGATTTCGGTGGGGTCTTGAATGGCAGACATGAGACATAAGAGACTGGAAGCGGCGAGGCTCGCGCGACTTCTGCAAACGAGGGATGTCAGTCATATTCCCTCCCTCTTTTTCTCCCCCTCCTCTCTCTCAACCTCTCTGTACTTGTATAATGCGGCGGATATGAGTTGGTATCCTCCTCTCACCATCGCCAGCTTCTGCAGCACCCGGTTCTTATTAGTCCAAAAAAATATCAAAAACACAAATCACAAATAAGCAAACGCGTACGCGATTTTCAGAGGTTCATAGATTTCAGAGATTTATCCGGAATCGTTATAGATGCACATGACATTGTCAACAACTCTCCTCTCTCCTCTCTCCTCTCTCCTCTCTCTCTCTCCTCTCTCCTCTCTCCTCTCTCCTCTCTCCTCTCTCCTCTCTCCTCTCTCCTCTCTCCTCTCTCCTCTCTCCTCTCTCCTCTCC
>CAWZYM010000330.1:0-31000 GCA_963966185.1 Rhabditoides inermis | reverse complement strand
GTAGCTATTTGAGTAGTAGTTTCTTCAACTGCCGCAAGACGCCGGCGGTCAACTGGTGGGTGGAATACGTTTATCTTTTCTAAACTTTTGTTTTCTGATATCATCGTCTCTTTGGTTTTGTCCTCTATGTTTCTGAGTTTGTTAGTGAACACTTACTAGTGGTTCTTTGTTCGCACCTGAGAGGGTACTCTTATGTTGATAGAGTCGTGTATGTAACCAGTAAGAACATTGTACTTTTGATCTATATCAGATGCGTACACATCTTTGGTCTAATCATCTTGTCGCACCTCAGCAGTTTGGGTTCCTAGATGGACGCTCTACCATTTCACAGATGGTGGAGTATGTCTCATTTATTAGTAGCGAATGGGGTGCAAAACGGATAGTCGATAGTATATATCTTGATGTTGCGAAGGCTTTTGACACTGTTTCGCACAGACGATTAATACAAATCTGTGATGCGTATGGATTCCGCGGCAATCTCCTTAGATGGCTACAAAACTACTTGACTGGAAGGACCCAATGTGTGCGTATATTCAACAAATTATCTGATTGGTTAGATGTTTTATCTGGAGTACCTCAAGGAAGTGTTGTAGGTCCTCTCAATTTCGTATTTCACATGCAAAGCAAAGAAGGGCAATCGCGACGAGACCCGTTCCGAAACTTTGAAAAGTGGTTGCGAGTGGTACGCGAGTGGATTGCGACTCGCTGCTGACACGCGCGCCACTCGCACGCCTCTCTTCCCCGCACTTTTCCCCTTCTCGCACCAAACCACTCGCGTCTCACTCGCTCCCCACTCGCAAAATGACACCCACTCGCGTACCACTCGCGTGTCACTCGCAACCTGTAGTCAGTGTAGGTATTCAACTCAATTTTGACCTCAGTCCCGATAGTCATATTTCAAAACAAGTACGAAAAGCATCTGCCCTTGCTATACTTGTTCCGCGGACTTTCTCCTATTCGAAAGATTTATATAGAAATTTCTTCATATACAAAATCAGACCGATTCTCGAATACGGCAGTGAAGTGTTATGTCTAATGAACAAAACTTTCACGAATGCATTGGAAAAGACACAACGAAAGTTCACAAAGGCAATATTTCCGAAAATGAGCTACGCGAACCGTCTCGAGTCTCTCCAACTGGAAACACTATTAGGGGCGGCGCGCAGCGGCGCCCGTTTGTTTTGAGCTGTGACGCGCGCAACACGCCACTCCCAAGGCACACACGATTTCTCTATTCTAATTCTAATACAATATACTTAATTAGTGTGCGTTATTTGTTAGAATATCACTTTGTAAGACCTATGAGTATGATTCGTGAAACCAATATCGGTTGCGGCATCCAAAAACCGCCCTCTCTTGCTCTCTCCCGCTTTGCCACTAAACGTGTTTACGACGGCGGCGGCGGCGACGACGGTGTGCATCACGTAAGCTCCGCCCACTGCACTTTGCGCTCATTGGTCGCTCGGCTCTCTTGCGTGCGCACTCTGATTGGCTGAGCGCATGCCCCGCCCTTCGTTCACCCACTCTCGTGTCGGTTCGCCGTCCAGGCCACCGCCCCAGTTTTGGCGCGAAAACTGTGGGGGGAGGGGAGTGTGCGGAGCGGAGTGAGTGGGTAAGAGAGAGAGACGCGAAATAGCGCGTGTCAATGAGAGACTGGCATTGGCAGGCGCACGAGCGATTCGACAAAGCAGTGCGTTTCCATATTCAGGATACGTTTTCTAAAGTTTCGAATATGTATACATAACATGTTCGGCACATCAACCTGAAAAACAATTTCTTCGAAATTTGAGAAAAGGACATCCATTCTCTTTCGAAAAGTACACGAGTAAAGAGGAGTGGTTTGTTTTGATCTAATTCAACAAAAGCACATGCATAAAATCTCTTCGCAGCTGACTAAAATTTCAAAACAAACCTGCTCTTTCTGATCGATGAAAAATATAGTATGCACTATAATCGTGTCATACATTTTGTTGCAAGTTACTTGTTGGGATTAACAGTATCCTGAATACCTGAACAACCTGAACTCAACATGCTAACAAGAAAACAATTAGAGTTTTAAAAAATCGTTCGAAAGAGCAGGTTTGTTTTGAAATTTTAGTCAGCTGCGAAGAGATTTTATGCATGTGCTTTTGTTGAATTAGATCAAAACAAACCACTCCTCTTTACTCGTGTACTTTTCGAAAGAGAATATATATATGCGTAGAATAAAAAGCAACCTTACCCTAGTACATAGCTATATGTATGGATATATCAAGTCAGAAAACCCTTTTGACATCATTGATTCCAAGTCAAGATCATCTAGGAACCGTTCCAATGGGTATCAACTTTACAGTAACGCCAAAAACACAATTCGGGTTTGTTATTATATACCATCAACAGTAGTTTGCATACTTCTTTTTCAAAATCATAATAGCGCATGTTTCACAACGTTTTAGAATCTCTGCGAACTAGCTGCCATGTTGTATTAGTAACATTCACGCTTCGTGATCGAGGGGCGACGTTTCGATCCCTCTCACCGGATGAACTTTTGTGAAAGCGAATTTGATCCGTCGCTGTTCAGCGAAGTTGGCCATCGCTAAATTTGCGGAAAACACAACAAATTTCAGCGAATTCTGCCGTCGCTAAATTCGCCGAAACCATGCCAATGAAGTTCCTCGAATTCTGTCATCGCATTATTTGCAGATTTGATGAAAAACTTTATTCTTCGCTCGATATTTTTGACAACCCAATTCCCATCCGGATTTCGCCGATCACATCGATTAATAAATATTTTTTTTGAATTCTGCTACAATGTTGAAAAGGGCGATGGAAGGTCGCGGTTGGTTGAAAGTAGCACTGTAGCCATACTCTCGAAAATCACAAATGATGCGAGATAACACAAATAATAATGCATACGACAAGCGAAATCCAAGGCACACAGTACGGTCATTGGTAAATACCACACACCACCATACCACCATACCACATACCACCATGCGCCACCTTTTATAATCTTCCTTAGAATTACGGTAGGAGAATAATATGATGTGCTGTCGCTCCTTAAAATTACGGTAGGAGAACAATTTAATGTGTTGTCGCTCCTTAGGGTTACGGTAGGAGATTAATTTGATGAACTGTCGCTCCTTAGAATTACGGTAGGATAATAATTTGATGTGCTCCTTATAAATACGGAAGAAGAATACTTTGATGTGCTGTCGCTCCTTAGAATTACGGTAGGAGAATAACTTGATGTGTTGTCGCTCCTTAGAATTACGGTAGAAAAATAAATTGATGTGCTGTCGCTCCTTAGAATTACGGTAGGAGAATAATTTGATGTGCTGTCGCTCCTTAGAGTTACGGTAGGAGAATAATTTGATGAGCTGTCGCTCCTCAGAATTACGGTAGAAGAATACTTTGATGTGCTGTCGCTCCTTAGAATTACGGTAGAAAAATCATTTGACGTTCTGTCGCTCTTAAGTATTACGATCCTAATATATAGAAAACGCCCGGTCCGTCTGTCTGTAAGTAACGGTATACGGTAGCACCCGTCTCATCACCTATATACCCAAGCCGGCGCCAGCATGTGATGTGCGCCGGGTTTGCACCTTTTCACAGCCACTTGCACTGAGTATAACAGGGCGGCCAGTGAGACCACGTGATTCAGAGACCTGTTTACGACCGACTTGCAACCAGTGTGCACTGTTTTTTTCTACCGGATGTTACTGCATTTTTTTTTACTTCCTCATCCAGGAGCCTTCAGCTCTCGGCTGTCGAGACCGGCAACGGCAAGCACATCTACTTGGACGGACCCGGAGAATCTGGGAAGACGTTCTGCTACGTGTGCATCTACCATCTCCTCACAGCCAAAAGGAAGACGGTGATGTGCGTGGCGTGAACAGGCATTGCTGCCAATATGCTGCCGGGCGGACGCACTGCCAACAGTGCATTCAAAATTTCTGTCTCGGACGGAAAAAGCTGGAGTGGAGTTGAGTCATGTGGACGTTGTTCCGTGGTACGAGTTTGCCACTGTGCCCAAGTGGTCACTGGAGGCGGTCGACACCCGGAAGAATGAGCCATTCGGAGGGATGGTCATGGTCGGAGGAGGAGACTTTGCGCAGACTCTCCCCATTGTACCTCATGCGATGGCGGGAGACTGTGTGGCGGCGTGTGTGAAGGCGTCTCCTCTCTGGCGTCTGTTCACCATCTACCGTCTCTCTGTAAACATGCGCACTGCCGGGGCAGAGTGGGTGGCGCAGCTACTGCGTATCGGCCACGGCACAGAGAAGGCTGACGAGGAAGGACGGATCAATCTCCCTCCACACATGATGATCACCACTTCCCTCATCGACAAGGTGTACGGTGAGCACCTCAATTCGCTCACACCAGAGGACGTAAGTGGTCGCGCCATTCTCGCCACAAAGAACAAGGCGGTCGATGAGCTCAATGGACAAGTGCTGGATAGGATAGACAAAAATGGATCGTGATGCTGCTGAGGAATCTGGACGTACGGAATGGACTGTGCAACGGAACGAGACTGTCGGTGGTGTCGCTCTGTCGACACGTGATCGTATGCCAGTTCATCTCCGGTGCGAGTGAAGGGCGAGCAGATGATGATCCCGCGGATCGAGAATAATTTGATAAGCTGTCGCTCCTCAGAATTACGGTAGAAGAATAATTTGATGTGCTGTCGCTCCTTAGAATTACGGTAGGAGAATAATTTGATGTGCTGTCGCTCCTTAGAATTACGGTAGGAGAACACTTTGATTTGATGTCGCTCCTTAGAATTACGGTAGAAAAATCATTTGACTTTCTGTCGCTCTTAAGTATTACGATAGGAGAATAATTTGACCTGCAATCGATTCTTAGAATTGCGGTTAGATAATAGTTTGACGTTCTTTTGTCTGTCAGCTATACGGACCAAGAGCTAATTTGTGCGCGAAACTTTCGCGCGCTTTTCGATGGTCCACAGCTGGCTGGTCCCGCCCACTCATATCACCCAACACTCCTGCGTACTGTTGTTTGTTGTGCATTGTGTTTTTTTTTTATTTTAAATATTTTTTTTTCAGTTCATGGCGTGGCGAGAGAGTCGTATCCGACAACGGGAGGTGAGATAAACTTCCTTGACTACTACCGTGTCTCACAGACTTGCACCTCCTTTTCTCGTTGGTCTACTGGAAACACCTGCTGCCGCTGCTGGACAGAAAGGCGAGTCCAATAAGATATTACATCTATATCTCCTACTCCAGACCTACCTCTCCCTTCTCTCCGTCTCCCGCCCTGTCCACTATCTCGTCGTCGCCAACGCGCCCGCTCGCCTCGCCTCCTCTAGCTTCAAGTCACCTACCTACCTACCTGGATGCCGATGCACAGGTGGGTGGAAACGATTGGTACAGTGAACTCGAAAACGTATTATTCTAGCGTGTCTCCGGCTGACCGTCGCTGGCTCGATACCGCCTGGTTGTGTTGGGCGGGCAGCAGGTGGAGGTGACGGCGCGCGTTCACGATCCGTCCACAGCGGCTGATGCTTGGAGTGACTTGCCTTTCGAATCGCCTCCAGAACACTCCTGATTGCCGCCGAAACACCTCGAAGTGCCTAGCTATTTTTTTGTTCGAAACACTTGTGATAACTTTTATGTCATAGCAATCACATTCACGCATTTGTCGTCGGCCGGAGCGCATCACGACTACGGTCAGCCTGGATCTGTGAGTGGGCGAAGAGGGGAGAGGGTGTGCGGTAGAGAGTGGAGAGTGTGAGAGAGTGGAGAGTGGAGAGTGGAGAGTGGAGAGTGGAGAGTGGAGAGTGGAGAGTGTGACATCTTTGTGTTCAGTCTGTCCAGCCAGCCCTATCCTCCGCATCATTGCCGCGTCCTGTGACGCCGTGAATCTGCACGATTTTGAATTCTTTATGAGTAAAAAGTGAGGTTACATCACAGCTGAGTGTCTAAAACGGATTGAATGACGGGAATATTGAAATAAAATTTTGATATGGAATTCAGTTTCTAGCATAAACTGAAGTCGTAGAAGCCGATAAACATATCCCTATGTGATATGCATCTCGAGTTCAATAGTTATAGCCAAAATTTGTAAAGCGCGCCAATTCAAAATTCAAAATTTTTCCGATTGCGGATAAATAAAATTGTCGCTTTAAAGGAACAGTGGCGACTTAATTCTGCAACTAGCACTCTTGAACGCGCATTACCATTCATGCAAAACATTTGCCGTAGACAGGACTCGAACCGGCGAGGTCTGTGCCACTACTGCGCACACACGCATTGAGCCACATAGTAAGTGAACGAGGTTCTTTCGTCTGGGATTATGTGTTCTATCGCCATTTTTGCAGTATTGAAGAGTTCAACGGAATGGAAATCGTGGCGGGACCAATTTTGAGTTTGAAAAAATGTTGCAACAGCGAGTTGCAACATTAAAAAGGAACGGATAATCGTTGTTCTTTCTCACAAATCGATTGAGATTGGGTTAATATGATTCTTTCGATCAATCCGAGTCAAAAATAAGTCGCCAGTGTACCTTCAACGCGGCTATAGCATGTACTGATTGAACACGTGTTTTTATTGGTTTAAATATTGAAGAGGCAACTTCCGCGTTTGTCCAGCGAATGCAACACCTCATTACCGAGTATATTCCTCTTATGAAACATACTCTCTATATTTCTAAATTGAAACGCCGTGCATTACGCTACTCTATACTCATTCCAGATTCGAAGACTGCTGATAAGGCCCAACGTAAACTGCGAAACGTTATTTTTTCGTGGCAATGTAAACGTGAAGCGAAACTTATCAACGGTAACAATAAACGCGCATTATACAAGGACTATGTAGCACATTGCAATCATGTAAATTACGGCAAGGTTACGGTAAAATACTGCGCCTACTGCAAGTCCCGACAACACATTGAATAGAACGGATATGTAACTATGCGGCCGTAGAAGCGTAAAACATAGAGTGTTAGTGAATAATAGTGAATAATAAAAGAATAACAAAGTTCTCGCTGTTGCTGGTATATTAAAACATAGATAAGAACTTTGTTATTCTTTTATTATTCACTATTATTCACTAACACTCTATGTTTTACGCTTCTACGGCCGCATAGTTACATATCCGTTCTATTCAATGTGTTGTCGGGACTTGCAGTAGGCGCAGTATTTTACCGTAACCTTGCCGTAATTTACATGATTGCAATGTGCTACATAGTCCTTGTATAATGCGCGTTTATTGTTACCGTTGATAAGTTTCGCTTCACGTTTACATTGCCACGAAAAAATAGCGTTTCGCAGTTTACGTTGGGCCTTATCAGCAGTCTTCGAATCTGGAATGAGTATAGAGTAGCGTAATGCACGGCGTTTCAATTTAGAAATATAGAGAGTATGTTTCATAAGAGGAATATACTCGGTAATGAGGTGTTGCATTCGCTGGACAAACGCGGAAGTTGCCTCTTCAATATTTAAACCAATAAAAACACGTGTTCAATCAGTACATGCTATAGCCGCGTTGAAGGTACACTGGCGACTTATTTTTGACTCGGATTGATCGAAAGAATCATATTAACCCAATCTCAATCGATTTGTGAGAAAGAACAACGATTATCCGTTCCTTTTTAATGTTGCAACTCGCTGTTGCAACATTTTTTCAAACTCAAAATTGGTCCCGCCACGATTTCCATTCCGTTGAACTCTTCAATACTGCAAAAATGGCGATAGAACACATAATCCCAGACGAAAGAACCTCGTTCACTTACTATGTGGCTCAATGCGTGTGTGCGCAGTAGTGGCACAGACCTCGCCGGTTCGAGTCCTGTCTACGGCAAATGTTTTGCATGAATGGTAATGCGCGTTCAAGAGTGCTAGTTGCAGATTTAAGTCGCCACTGTTCCTTTAAAGCGACAATTTTATTTATCCGCAATCGGAAAAATTTTGAATTTTGAATTGGCGCGCTTTACAAATTTTGGCTATAACTATTGAACTCGAGATGCATATCACATAGGGATATGTTTATCGGCTTCTACGACTTCAGTTTATGCTAGAAACTGAATTCCATATCAAAATTTTATTTCAATATTCCCGTCATTCAATCCGTTTTAGACACTCAGCTGTGATGTAACCTCACTTTTTACTCATAAAGAATTCAAAATCGTGCAGATTCACGGCGTCACAGGACGCGGCAATGATGCGGAGGATAGGGCTGTCTGGACAGACTGAACACAAAGATGTCACACTCTCCACTCTCCACTCTCCACTCTCCACTCTCCACTCTCCACTCTCCACTCTCCACTCTCCACTCTCCACTCTCCACTCTCCACTCTCCACTCTCCACTCTCCACTCTCCACTCTCCACTCTCCACTCTCCACTCTCCACTCTCCACTCTCCACTCTCTCACACTCTCCACTCTCTACCGCACACCCTCTCCCCTCTTCGCCCACTCACAGATCCAGGCTGACCGTAGTCGTGATGCGCTCCGGCCGACGACAAATGCGTGAATGTGATTGCTATGACATAAAAGTTATCACAAGTGTTTCGAACAAAAAAATAGCTAGGCACTTCGAGGTGTTTCGGCGGCAATCAGGAGTGTTCTGGAGGCGATTCGAAAGGCAAGTCACTCCAAGCATCAGCCGCTGTGGACGGATCGTGAACGCGCGCCGTCACCTCCACCTGCTGCCCGCCCAACACAACCAGGCGGTATCGAGCCAGCGACGGTCAGCCGGAGACACGCTAGAATAATACGTTTTCGAGTTCACTGTACCAATCGTTTCCACCCACCTGTGCATCGGCATCCAGGTAGGTAGGTAGGTGACTTGAAGCTAGAGGAGGCGAGGCGAGCGGGCGCGTTGGCGACGACGAGATAGTGGACAGGGCGGGAGACGGAGAGAAGGGAGAGGTAGGTCTGGAGTAGGAGATATAGATGTAATATCTTATTGGACTCGCCTTTCTGTCCAGCAGCGGCAGCAGGTGTTTCCAGTAGACCAACGAGAAAAGGAGGTGCAAGTCTGTGAGACACGGTAGTAGTCAAGGAAGTTTATCTCACCTCCCGTTGTCGGATACGACTCTCTCGCCACGCCATGAACTGAAAAAAATAATTTTAAAAAAAAAAACACAATGCACAACAAACAACAGTACGCAGGAGTGTTGGGTGATATGAGTGGGCGGGACCAGCCAGCTGTGGACCATCGAAAAGCGCGCGAAAGTTTCGCGCACAAATTAGCTCTTGGTCCGTATAGCTGACAGACAAAAGAACGTCAAACTATTATCTAACCGCAATTCTAAGAATCGATTGCAGGTCAAATTATTCTCCTATCGTAATACTTAAGAGCGACAGAAAGTCAAATGATTTTTCTACCGTAATTCTAAGGAGCGACATCAAATCAAAGTGTTCTCCTACCGTAATTCTAAGGAGCGACAGCACATCAAATTATTCTCCTACCGTAATTCTAAGGAGCGACAGCACATCAAATTATTCTTCTACCGTAATTCTGAGGAGCGACAGCTTATCAAATTATTCTCGATCCGCGGGATCATCATCTGCTCGCCCTTCACTCGCACCGGAGATGAACTGGCATACGATCACGTGTCGACAGAGCGACACCACCGACAGTCTCGTTCCGTTGCACAGTCCATTCCGTACGTCCAGATTCCTCAGCAGCATCACGATCCATTTTTGTCTATCCTATCCAGCACTTGTCCATTGAGCTCATCGACCGCCTTGTTCTTTGTGGCGAGAATGGCGCGACCACTTACGTCCTCTGGTGTGAGCGAATTGAGGTGCTCACCGTACACCTTGTCGATGAGGGAAGTGGTGATCATCATGTGTGGAGGGAGATTGATCCGTCCTTCCTCGTCAGCCTTCTCTGTGCCGTGGCCGATACGCAGTAGCTGCGCCACCCACTCTGCCCCGGCAGTGCGCATGTTTACAGAGAGACGGTAGATGGTGAACAGACGCCAGAGAGGAGACGCCTTCACACACGCCGCCACACAGTCTCCCGCCATCGCATGAGGTACAATGGGGAGAGTCTGCGCAAAGTCTCCTCCTCCGACCATGACCATCCCTCCGAATGGCTCATTCTTCCGGGTGTCGACCGCCTCCAGTGACCACTTGGGCACAGTGGCAAACTCGTACCACGGAACAACGTCCACATGACTCAACTCCACTCCAGCTTTTTCCGTCCGAGACAGAAATTTTGAATGCACTGTTGGCAGTGCGTCCGCCCGGCAGCATATTGGCAGCAATGCCTGTTCACGCCACGCACATCACCGTCTTCCTTTTGGCTGTGAGGAGATGGTAGATGCACACGTAGCAGAACGTCTTCCCAGATTCTCCGGGTCCGTCCAAGTAGATGTGCTTGCCGTTGCCGGTCTCGACAGCCGAGAGCTGAAGGCTCCTGGATGAGGAAGTAAAAAAAAATGCAGTAACATCCGGTAGAAAAAAACAGTGCACACTGGTTGCAAGTCGGTCGTAAACAGGTCTCTGAATCACGTGGTCTCACTGGCCGCCCTGTTATACTCAGTGCAAGTGGCTGTGAAAAGGTGCAAACCCGGCGCACATCACATGCTGGCGCCGGCTTGGGTATATAGGTGATGAGACGGGTGCTACCGTATACCGTTACTTACAGACAGACGGACCGGGCGTTTTCTATATATTAGGATCGTAATACTTAAGAGCGACAGAACGTCAAATGATTTTTCTACCGTAATTCTAAGGAGCGACAGCACATCAAAGTATTCTTCTACCGTAATTCTGAGGAGCGACAGCTCATCAAATTATTCTCCTACCGTAACTCTAAGGAGCGACAGCACATCAAATTATTCTCCTACCGTAATTCTAAGGAGCGACAGCACATCAATTTATTTTTCTACCGTAATTCTAAGGAGCGACAACACATCAAGTTATTCTCCTACCGTAATTCTAAGGAGCGACAGCACATCAAAGTATTCTTCTTCCGTATTTATAAGGAGCACATCAAATTATTATCCTACCGTAATTCTAAGGAGCGACAGTTCATCAAATTAATCTCCTACCGTAACCCTAAGGAGCGACAACACATTAAATTGTTCTCCTACCGTAATTTTAAGGAGCGACAGCACATCATATTATTCTCCTACCGTAATTCTAAGGAAGATTATAAAAGGTGGCGCATGGTGGTATGTGGTATGGTGGTATGGTGGTGTGTGGTATTTACCAATGACCGTACTGTGTGCCTTGGATTTCGCTTGTCGTATGCATTATTATTTGTGTTATCTCGCATCATTTGTGATTTTCGAGAGTATGGCTACAGTGCTACTTTCAACCAACCGCGACCTTCCATCGCCCTTTTCAACATTGTAGCAGAATTCAAAAAAAATATTTATTAATCGATGTGATCGGCGAAATCCGGATGGGAATTGGGTTGTCAAAAAATATCGAGCGAAGAATAAAGTTTTTCATCAAATCTGCAAATAATGCGATGACAGAATTCGAGGAACTTCATTGGCATGGTTTCGGCGAATTTAGCGACGGCAGAATTCGCTGAAATTTGTTGTGTTTTCCGCAAATTTAGCGATGGCCAACTTCGCTGAACAGCGACGGATCAAATTCGCTTTCACAAAAGTTCATCCGGTGAGAGGGATCGAAACGTCGCCCCTCGATCACGAAGCGTGAATGTTACTAATACAACATGGCAGCTAGTTCGCAGAGATTCTAAAACGTTGTGAAACATGCGCTATTATGATTTTGAAAAAGAAGTATGCAAACTACTGTTGATGGTATATAATAACAAACCCGAAGGAACCACAACGAGTGTGAAAGCGCTCCCGGCGAAAGCTTGTATACTTTCGTCACTGAGCACGTGATACCACATGCAATAGCTCAAAAAATTCCCTATATTTTTCTTGTTGCGGTAGTAACCACAAATCATCATCATCTGCTCAGTAATCAGTATAAATTGATTAAAAAAAACATCGCTTCAGGACCATTTTGAAATGGACATCTAGTTTACTGTAGATTGCACTTTTAGGCCAGAACCGCCAAAACGATATTTTCGGATTTTCTATTTTTTTTGTAATTTATGATTTAAGTGGTTTTGTTTTGTTTTGTTCATATGTTTTATTTTTAATCATATGTTTAATAGATCTGCTCGACGACTGTTCGATGTATGGACCGAATGGGTTTTCGCAACCAGTGAGTTCAGAGATTGTTTTGTTTAGGATTATGGATGATTGATAATTGTTTTATTCAGAAGTTAAGTTGATGAGATCATTGTTTCAGTTCCTTCACAGCTTTCCACATGTGCAGGTAGCTGGCCCACCACCTCCACCACAGCCGCTACTGCCTAGAAGGGATGACCGTGTGAGTGACATTCTTTCGAATCATGCACAAATACTCTTTCGTTGGTTCAAGCTTGTTGGCATTATTTCGAAAACTGACTTTTTCGAAATCGGACAAACAATGAGGGTTTTCAGGTCAACGGACTCGTCCGCGAGATACGCGCGATGCAGAAGCGTGTCCATCAGGTGGAGCATCCGCGTGAGCGCGACAGGAGGACTTCTCGTTCGCGAGAACGGAGGACTTCTCGGTCGCGGGAACGGAGGGCTTCTCGGTCGCGAGAGAGGAAATCGTCTCGTTCGCGGGAGAGCAGGTCGTCTCGTTCGCGGGAGAGAAGGCGTTCTAGAAGTAGAAGCAAGGCCCGCAAGCGTGAGGAGCAGAAGAAGGACACGAAGCTGCCCGTCCAGGAGGACAAGGAGAACGGCCACGACGGCTGGAAGGGCGTCCTGCAGGCCGTCAGAGAGGCGGACACTGAAACGAGGGCGGTGAGTGAATCTTTCGTTTTTTTTTATTTCTTCGTATTACGTATAGAAGGGTATTTTCGTTTTTTTCGAAATTAGTGTTATTTTTCAGGCCTTGTGTCGTCTAGAGGCGCAGATGAGCGTGCTTCAGAAGAAACTAGAGAAGCTGGATGAGACGAAGGAGTAGAAGCAACTCGGCAATCTCTAAAATTGTTGTTTGTGTCAATGTTAATAAAGTTTGTAAATTATCGAGTTTTTTGTACTTTGGTGTTTTGAAAAGTCTATGACAGGTTTTTCATTCCTATATTTATTTAAATCTCAAAATTAAGGGGATTATGACTTCACTGATTTAGATGGTGTCTATTTCCGAGTACGTCTCCAAGAATAGGATCACGCTGGAGAGCAAGCACTTGAAGATGTCGTATGGTGTTTTGCTATCTGTACCACTGTTGTTGCTGAAAAAGAGGATAAAAAAGAATGAGAGATCAGTGATGTCGAGGTGTTTGGGACATATGTGTGGGACAGAGTACACGGTAGCTTCAATCCGTAAGACTCTTGATTTGTTGACTGCAGAGAAGGAGAAGATTCGACAGATGCATATCGAGGACGGCGGAATCCCCGAATGGTGGCTTGACATGGACTTGCACCTCGATCGATGGCTGGTTCCCGTTCCCGTCCCCATACCTACCCCCTCTACGCCTGATGTTCCGAGCCCCCATGTTTCGTCGCCCTCAGTGACCGTGTCTATTCCGACCCCACCTACCATACTCCCTCACCCGATCCCATCTACCGTACCCCTGCGTCCGACTGCACCTACCGTACTTCTGCTCCCGACCCCACCTACCGTACTCCCGCACCCAACCCCATCCACAGTACCACCAATGTCGGCAGCCGACCCCGACCCTGCTACACTACTAACGGTTTCATCCCTGACTCCAGCTGCTGAGCCTCCATCGACTACCGCTGTCCCACCTACTTCGTCAACCTCAACTCCCTCTTCTTCCTCATCGGCAGTTTCCTATTCGTTGACATCGTCCACGCAGTGCACCCCTCGTCATCACAACCACTCCTCAATCCCATCTTCCTCGACGACTCGGTGTCCTGCATGTGACTCTTACTCGGCCATGTATGTACTTGTGCGGCGAAACATCCAAAAGTCGATAGCCAACGAGCGAGCGCGAAACAGGAGAAAGATGCGCAATCTCATACAGCAAGTACTGCAAATGCGCGCACTGAACGAGAAACATCGAAAAGCAGCTGAAAATGAGAAACGAGAGCGGATGCGATCGAACAAGGAACGAGATGATCACAAACTGGCCTCGGCGGCATGGGAGACGAGATCGAAAGCATGGGAAGAGCGATGCAGTACGCTGGAAGAGGAGATGAACCCTATGAAAGTGATGCAGCTGATCGGTTCCAACGGGGCATACACGTGGAAGGCGCGCAGGTTCTCATTGTACCAGAAGATCGCGGGCAGCTCGGACAAGCAGATTGCCACTACCTTCATGGCAAGCGCGCAGTTGCATGGTGTGCGTCTCGACTGTCTTCCCTCGGCATCCACTGTTGCGAACATATGCAGAGAAGCAAAATACCTCGTGCGCGCGCATGTTGCTGAAGTGATACGTGGCTTGATTGAACGGGGAGAGACAATGGCTTTGATAACAGATGAAACGCCGCGCGGGGGAGAGGTATACCAAGGATACGGCATCATTTACAATGAGAATGGTGAGAAGAAGACGCTCTACCTTGGCATCCGCCCCGCGCCCAACAAGAAGAGTGAGGAACAGGTTTACATTCTGAACGAACTGCTCAAAGAGCTCGCCGAGTTCGACGACGATGAGAGCGGCGATGACGGCATCAGCTTCGCCGAACTGTTCTTCGGTCACATCACTGCCACTGTCTCTGACATGGCTAACACTGAACGAAAGACGAATGATTTGGTGGCTGCGGAGAAAGAGAAAGCGATGAAGAAGTTGGAAGAGACTATGGCTGTGCAGCAGTTCTTGAAGTGCGACACTTTGCAGCACTTCTACTGTCAGGTTCACACAATGCACAACATGTCGAGTGTCATTTTCGACGCGCTCGCCAATCACGAGAAGACCGCGTCCGAGCCGACTGCATTGAACGCGGTGCGCGGCTGTGCGAGGTATTTCGGCAATCGTCAGGCTGGCAAGTATCAGATTCTGAAGAAGTGGAAGCATTGGAATCACGACAAGGGAAAGAATCCATCACCCATTCCCGACTTCCTTGGCAACCGTTTTAACATTGCCTTCGTCATTGCTTCTCGCCTGTTTCTCTTGCGCGCCGATATCATCGAGTTCCTTGACGACACCCCCATTGAAACAGAACGCCCAGACCAGCTCGCAGAACAGTTGATAGATCCCATAGTGCTTGCCCACCTGCGCGTTATGTCCATCATCGACAAGAAGCTCACGGGTCAGATGTGGCGACTGAGTGCGCATTCCCGAAATGTGCTGGACACATGCCAATACGCGGTCGAGCTCATTGACTATGTTGATAAGTGCATCGCCAACCCCGCGCTATTCTTTGATGACACTGTACCGTGCGCCTATGCATTCAATGACAAGTCCAAGGTAGAGCTGTCCGAACTCACAACCACCACGCCCACTACACTCGAGAAAGAGGCAGCTGCAATAGTTCTCACAGAGTGCAAGCCATTCATGCAAAAGATGTACACAGACTTTCTTCCCGGTGGCTCCCTCCACAACCGATACGATCTAAAAGACTCACTTCAGTGCGCGGCTTCTAACTCTATTTCTATCGAGAGCGCGTTCTCAGCACTAGGCCGCTCGCACGACAAGTGCGCCAACATGTCTGGGTATCGCAGAGAGGTCGGCACACTCTTGGAATTGAATGGGGTGATGTCGTGGGTCGATGGCAAGACAGAGGCAGAACAAGAGGAACTGATCACAAGAGGGAGGAAGAAACGCAAGCTCATGGAAGAGCAAGATTCGGAGTACATGGCACGCGTGAAGAGAATCAAGCTAGAACAGCATAGATTCGATGTGGCAGAGAAGAAACGCAAACAGCAGAAGGCTGCAGTCGGTCGCGCTGACTATCAATCTGCGATCAATGATGAGCACTTTGTCACTGACGAGCGGCAGCTGCGCGCACTCATTCACGGCAAGTCGCGCACGAAACAGTTCAAGTTGTTGCGTGATCAGATTCTCTACCGCTGCAAAGTCCTCCTACAGGCGCCACCGAGACCTGGCATCTACCAACTATCAACCAAAGGACAGCGAGACACGGTCGATGCTCTGAAGCAGAAAGTACGTGAGCTTATAGCAGATGACACTACCGAGGTGGTCGCTGAAGCGAGTTATGCGCATTTGATTGGGCAGCACATTCAGATCGACTATTCTGACAGCAGCGCTTGCGGAATGGTGGAGAGGGTGGAGAGACACGGCGCGCACGGGGCAATTGTGTTGAAGATTCTTTACCATGGATACGAGCTTAAAGGCTGCTTCCCTCTCACATACGCCGAGTACGACTTGAGACTTAACAAGGAACACACATTGCGCATCAGTCCAGACTGCATTGACGCCGCGTACCCACAAAATGACAGCGAGGATGAGAGTGATGAGGATAGCGACATCGACTAACAGACACGAGAAGACAGCGCTGCACACAACACACCAAACCCCATGCATGTATAATATTGTTATGTACAAAGTTGTAAATAAACAGATACCTGATCAATGCGTGCTTAGAGTACTCCCACAGTTCCAAGAGAACAATATCATGCGAAGATATATATATATATATGTATTTAATTTCTAAACGAAAATATTAATCAACAAGCACGAAATCACATAGACAACTATACGCTGTAAGTTGACAAGATGAGTAGGAGTAGCTCTGCTTGAACTTGACTATAACCGAGACGCACCTAAACATTGTCGAAACAAAGCGATCCATACTATCAACGCACGTACCCTAATTTGGTTGAAGGCGATGATGTCGCCGTTCCGCATGTGTCGCTCCATTCTGCACTCAATCCGTTTCACCAGATCCTGCAGCCTGCAACACAAATTCAATTACAGAAACCTACATTCCTCTATTTCAAATAGCAGAAAAATACAACAAGCACATGACGTCTGTAAAGTGATATATTTCAAAATGACTAAGAAAACATGGTGTTCTTCTCTCATTATTTCATCAATTTCATTTCAAATTTATTCGATATTTTCTCGTTCTCTCGTTCTCTCCTTCCATTCCTTCCCTCCTTCTCTCCTTCTTTCCTTCTCTCCTCCTCTCCTTTCCTCCTTCTCTCCTCCCATTCCTTCCCTCCTTCTCTCCTTCTCCCCTTCTCTCCTCCTCTCCTTCCCTCCTTCCTTCCTTCCCTCCTTCTTTCCTTCTCTCTTTCTCTCGTTCTCTCTTTCTCTCGTTCTCTCTTTCTCTCGTTCTCTCGTTATCCCTTTCTCTCTTTCTCTCGTTCTCTAGTTCTCTCGTTCTCTCGTTCTCTCGTTCTCTCTTTCTCTCTTTCTCTCTTTTCTCTCTTTCTCTCGTTCTCTCTTTTCTCTCTTTTCTCTCTTTCTCTCGTTCTCTCTTTCTCTCGTTCTCTCGTTCTCTCGTTCTCTCGTTCTCTCCGTCTCTCCGTCTCTCCTTCTCTCCTTCCCTCCTTCCCCCCTTCTCCCTTTCTCTCTTTCTCTCGTTCTCTCGTTCTCTCGTTATCTAGTTCTCTCGTTATTTCGTTTTCTCTTTCTCTCGTTCTCTCGTTCTCTCGTTCTCTCGTTCTCTCGTTCTCTCGTTCTCTCGTTCTCGCGTGTCTCCTTCTCTTCTTCTCTCCTTCCCTCCTTCTCCCTTTCTCTTTTTCTCTAGTTCTCCAGTTCTCTCTTTCTCTCGTTCTCTCTTTCTCTCTTTCTCTCTTTCTCTCGTTCTCTCGTTCTCTCGTTCTCTCGTTCTCTCGTTTCTCGTTCTCTCGTTCTCTCGTTTTCTCCGTCTCTCCGTCTCTCCTTCTCTTCTTCCCTCCTTCCCTCCTACCACCCTCCTTCTCTCTTTCTCTCGTTCTCTCGTTCTCTAGTTATATCGTTCTCTCTTTCTTTCGTTCTCTCTTTCTCTTGTTCTCTCTTTCTCTCGTTTTCTCGTTCTCTCGTTCTCTCGTTCTCTCTTTATCTCGTTCTCTCTTTCTATCCTTCTCTCGTTCTCTCGTTCTCTCGTTCTCTCGTTCTCTCCGTCTCTCCTTCTCTTCTTCCCTCCTTCTCTCCTTCTCTCTTTCTCTCTTTCTCTCGTTCTCTATTTCTCTCGTTATATCGTTATATCGTTCTCTCTTTCTCTCGTTCTCTCGTGCTCTCGTTTTCTCGTTCTCTCGTTCTCTCGTTGTCTCGTTGTCTCGTTGTCTCGTTCTCTCGTTGTCTCGTTCTCTCCTTCTTTCCTTCCCTCCTTCCCGCCTTCTCACTTTCTCTCTTTCTCTCGTTCTCTAGTTCTCTCGTTATATCGTTCTCTCTTTCACTCGTTTTCTCTTTCTATCGGTTTCTCTTTCTCTCGTTCTCTCATTATCTCTTTCTCTCTTTCTCTCTTTCTCTCTTTCTCTCTTTCTCTCTTTCTCTCTTTCTCTCTTTCTCTCTTTCTCTCTTTCTCTCTTTCTCTCTTTCTCTCTTTCTCTCTTTCTCTCTTTCTCTCTTTTCTCTAGTTCTCTCCTTCTCTCCTTCTCTTCTTCTCTCCATCCCTCCTTCCCTCCTTCTCCCTTTCTCTCTTTCTCTCGTTCTCTAGCTCTCTCGTTATATCGTTCTCTCTTTCTCTCGTTTTCTCTTTCTCTCGTTTTCTCGTTTTCTCGTTCTCTCTTTCTCTCTTTCTCTCCTTCCCTCCTTCCCTCCTCCTCCCATTCTCTCTTTCTCTCGTTCTCTAATTCTCTCGTTATATCGTTCTCGCTTTCTCTCGTTCTCTCTTTCTCTCTTTCTCTCTTTCTCTCTTTCTTTCGTTCTCTAGTTCTCTCGTTCTCTCTTTCTATCCTTCTCTTCTTCTCTCCATCCCTCCTTCCCTCCTTCTCCCTTTCTCTCTTTCTCTCGTTCTCTAGCTCTCTCGTTCTCTTTTTATATCTTTCTCTCTTTCTCTGGTTCTCTCGTTCTCTCGTTCTCTCTTTCTATCCTTCTCTCGTTCTCTCGTTCTCTCGTTCTCTCCGTCTCTCCTTCCCTCCTTCCCTCCTCTCTTTTTCTCCTTTTCTCTCGTTATATCGTTCTCTCGTTCTCTCGTTCTCTCGTTCTCTCGTTCTCTCGTTCTCTCGTTCTCTCTTTCTCTCTCCCCTTACTAAATTCCTACTGATCGCAGCCACCAAAGTACATCTGTCTCTCTCCAAACAGCGTGCTCTCTCGCGTGCTCTCGCGCTCGCCCGCCAGCAGAGGGCTAGCTATCAGCTAGCGTGACTGGAAACGACACCCACCCACCCACCCACCCACCCACCCACCCACCCACCCACCCACACGCTGGCCTTTCGCCTAGTGCGAGTGCGAGATCGCTCATAACTTCTTTCGGAGAAAAGATACAAAGATGCCGTCAATTAGTGATCTGCCCTATGGAACCGTGCGAATCTAACTAACATAAATTGGAAGACTTCACATTGTTGCTAACATGTCCTTTGGATATCGCTACTTGAAAATTCTGGCGCGAGCCTTATTTTAACCCAAGAGAGAGGGCGCTGCGCGCCCTCTCTAATTATTCTCCTATCGTAATACTTAAGAGCGACAGAGTGTCAAATGATTTTTCTACCGTAATTCTAAGGAGCGACATCAAATCAAAGTGTTCTCCTACCGTAATTCTAAGGAGCGACAGAACATCAAATTATTCTCCTACCGTAATTCTAAGGAGCGACAGCACATCAAATTATTCTTCTACCGTAATTCTGAGGAGCGACAGCTTATCAAATTATTCTCGATCCGCGGGATCATCATCTGCTCGCCCTTCACTCGCACCGGAGATGAACTGGCATACGATCACGTGTCGACAGAGCGACACCACCGACAGTCTCGTTCCGTTGCACAGTCCATTCCGTACGTCCAGATTCCTCAGCAGCATCACGATCCATTTTTGTCTTATCTATCCAGCACTTGTCCATTGAGCTCATCGACCGCCTTGTTCTTTGTGGCGAGAATGGCGCGACCACTTACGTCCTCTGGTGTGAGCGAGTTGAGGTGCTCACCGTACACCTTGTCGATGAGGGAAGTGGTGATCATCATGTGTGGAGGGAGATTGATCCGTCCTTCCTCGTCAGCCTTCTCTGTGCCGTGGCCGATACGCAGTAGCTGCGCCACCCACTCTGCCCCGGCAGTGCGCATGTTTACAGAGAGACGGTAGATGGTGAACAGACGCCAGAGATGAGACGCCTTCACACACGCCGCCACACAGTCTCCCGCCATCGCATGAGGTACAATGGGGAGAGTCTGCGCAAAGTCTCCTCCTCCGACCATGACCATCGAATGGCTCATTCTTCCGGGTGTCGACCGCCTCCAGTGACCACTTGGGCACAGTGGCAAACTCGTACCACGGAACAACGTCCACATGACTCAACTCCACTCCAGCTTTTTCCGTCCGAGACAGAAATTTTGAATGCACTGTTGGCAGTGCGTCCGCCCGGCAGCATATTGGCAGCAATGCCTGTTCACGCCACGCACATCACCGTCTTCCTTTTGGCTGTGAGGAGATGGTAGATGCACACGTAGCAGAACGTCTTCCCAGATTCTCCGGGTCCGTCCAAGTAGATGTGCTTGCCGTTGCCGGTCTCGACAGCCGAGAGCTGAAGGCTCCTGGATGAGGAAGTAAAAAAAAAATGCAGTAACATCCGGTAGAAAAAAAACAGTGCACACTGGTTGCAAGTCGGTCGTAAACAGGTCTCTGAATCGCGTGGTCTCACTGGCCGCCCTGTTGTACTCAAAGTGCAAGTGGCTGTGAAAAGGTGCAAACCCGGCGCACATCACATGCTGGCGCCGGCTTGGGTATATAGGTGATGAGATTTATTAGTAGCGAATTGGGTGCAAAACGGATAGTCGATAGTATATATCTTGATGTTGCGAAGGCTTTTGACACTGTTTCGCACAGACGATTAATACAAATCTGTGATGCGTATGGATTCCGCGAAATTGATATCCGATCTTCGTCGGATAGCTATAAAACATCTAACCAATCAGATAATCTCCGGTAAAATTTTATTACTAATTTATTAACTCACCACAAATCTGACACAGACTCTGTCCGAGATCTGTGTGGAGTCTGTAACAGATCTGTGGGGAGCAGATCTGTCACAGATGTTCTACAGATCTGTGACAGATCTGTCACAGATGATTTTTCAAGTGGAGTATTCACTCGTTTCTTCTTTTAGCTGCCCTGATCCTACCGTCATCCGCGTAAACCAAAAATCACACCATTATCCAACAACAGTCCGTCCTCATAACAAAGTCGTCTTCAAGTAACAAACATCGATATTGATAATACGATTTATTTTGGAACAACCTTTCAACATGAAACAACAATATATCGAAGATATCTTGAATTGCCGATTTCGCAGCCTTTCTTCTTCTTCTTCCTTCTTCTTCCCTCTTTGCCTTGGCAGCTTCATTCAATCAGCAGACGCCAAGCGCTCACGAAATCTGTAATGATAAGTTCAACATCGTACACATAATGAAAAATACATAATACATAAAGTTGAGTATCAAAACTACGACGACTTTTACACAAATCATTCACACAAAACAATACTTTTCTGCTTACCTTCAGTGTTCCTGGTACAACCGCAGACGGCATCATCACCAAGGCAGAGAATGACTGTTCGTCTACAATAAGAGACTCACATGTAACGATATTATACAGTCAACATAGATACTCACAACATATGAGTGAATAAATATAAAAAAGCTAAAAAAAAAACATAAGAAAACACTTATAAAAAATAAACATGGCAGTTGATAACGTTGCCAAAACCGGCTACAGTCATCAAAATCTTGAATGTTTTGTTCCAATTTTAAAATCGAAATTATGACTAATAAATTAGTTGCAAAAATTTATTATTAATTCATTAGTGCTAAATTAGTAGTAGGAATCCGCAATGATTAACTGCTAATAAATGAGTTATAAACTTTTATTACTAATAAATGAAGCTGATTTATTACTATCAAATTTTCATTAGTAATAAGTTACTAATTTATTACCCGGCGTGAATATCCTAGATTTGTTGGTTATACGCACACATTGGGTCCTTCCAGTCAAGTAGTTTTGTAGCCATCTAAGGAGATTGCCGCGTTATCGAACATAGTAAATTTCACATTATTCAGACGATCTAAAACTCTACACATCTTTGGTCTAATCATCTTGTCGCACCTCAGCAGTTTGGGTTCCTAGATGGACGCTCTACCATTTCACAGATGGTGGAGTATGTCTCATTTATTAGTAGCGAATTGGGTGCAAAACGGATAGTCGATAGTATATATCTTGATGTTGCGAAGGCTTTTGACACTGTTTCGCACAGACGATTAATACAAATCTGTGATGCGTATGGATTCCGCGGCAATCTCCTTAGATGGCTACAAAACTACTTGACTGGAAGGACCCAATGTGTGCGTATATTCAACAAATTATCTGATTGGTTAGATGTTTTATCTGGAGTACCTCAAGGAAGTGTTGTAGGTCCTCTCAATTTCGTATTTCACATGCAAAGAAGGGCAATCGCGACGAGACCCGTTCCGAAACTTTGAAAAGTGGTTGCGAGTGGTACGCGAGTGGATTGCGACTCGCTGCTGACACGCGCGCCACTCGCACGCCTCTCTTCCCCGCACTTTTCCCCTTCTCGCACCAAACCACTCGCGTCTCACTCGCTCCTCACTCGCAAAATGACACCCACTCGCGTACCACTCGCGTGTCACTCGCAACCTGTAGTCAGTGTAGGTATTCAACTCAATTTTGACCTCAGTCCCGATAGTCATATTTCAAAACAAGTACGAAAAGCATCTGCCCTTGCTATACTTGTTCCGCGGACTTTCTCCTATTCGAAAGATTTATATAGAAATTTCTTCATATACAAAATCAGACCGATTCTCGAATACGGCAGTGAAGTGTTATGTCTAATGAACAAAACTTTCACGAATGCATTGGAAAAGACACAACGAAAGTTCACAAAGGCAATATTTCCGAAAAGGAGCTACGCGAACCGTCTCGAGTCTCTCCAACTGGAAACACTATATATATATATATATATATATATATATATATATATATATATATATATATATATATATATGCGTAGAATAAAAAGCAACCTTACCCTAGTACATAGCTATATGTATGGATGTATCAAGTCAGAAAACCCTTTTGACATCATTGATTCCAAGTCAAGATCATCTAGGAACCGTTCCAATGGGTATCAACTTTACAGTAACGCCAAAAACACAATTCAACAGTCTTTTATAATTCATTCGGTTGTTAACACTTGGAACTTGCTTCCTCAAACCGTTGTAAATATTCCCGATAAACACCAATTCAGAAAGAGCTTAAATAATCATATAAATTTCCATAGTAAAAACGACACTATTTTCAGTTCACTTAAAATACAAGACCCCACTAATCTCTAAAATATGAAGCTGGGGCAACTCTTATTCAGAAGTGGTGACAAACGGCACATATATACCGTTTTTCTCACTCACTTTTATCTCGTTTCAGGTGATGAGATTGCACTTTCCCTGCATAGATCATGTTAACTCTGATTTCTGGGGAGAGTGCGGTTGTACCGGGTCGCAGGGATACGGACCGACGACGGGGGCTGCTGTCTCCCGATCATCTTATTGTATCTTCTTCTCTTATCCCGTGTTATCACCAAAATTCATATGAATAAACTATATATATAATGCGCGCCGGGTTTACATTGTTTTGATCCCGCCAACTATAACCAGGAGGCAGAGCGCAAAAGGCGCGATATCGACTGGTAGGTAGTGAGAAAATATGTTGGAAAAACTTTTTGTGAAACGTAACGGCGATCCGTGAATACGTTGTGACGTGTGGTGCATGGGAGAAAGAAGAAAGAAAAGGGCAGATATGAGAGAGATAATGGCAGATATTGAGAGAGATGGGCAGAGAAAGATGCCCGCCCAACACAACCAGGCGGTATCGAGCCAGCGACGGTCAGCCGGAGACACGCTAGAATAATACGTTTTCGAGTTCACTGTACCAATCGTTTCCACCCACCTGTGCATCGGCATCCAGGTAGGTAGGTAGGTGACTTGAAGCTAGAGGAGGCGAGGCGAGCGGGCGCGTTGGCGACGACGAGATAGTGGACAGGGCGGGAGACGGAGAGAAGGGAGAGGTAGGTCTGGAGTAGGAGATATAGATGTAATATCTTATTGGACTCGCCTTTCTGTCCAGCAGCGGCAGCAGGTGTTTCCAGTAGACCAACGAGGAAAGGAGGTGCAAGTCTGTGAGACACGGTAGTAGTCAAGGAAGTTTATCTCACCTCCCGTTGTCGGATACGACTCTCTCGCCACGCCATGAACAGAAAAAAATAATTTAAAAAAAAACACAATGCACAACAAACAACAGTACGCAGGAGTGTTGGGTGATATGAGTGGGCGGGACCAGCCAGCTGTGGACCATCGAAAAGCGCGCGAAAGTTTCGCGCACAAATTAGCTCTTGGTCCGTATAGCTGACAGACAAAAGAACGTCAAACTATTATCTAACCGCAATTCTAAGAATCGATTGCAGGTCAAATTATTCTCCTATCGTAATACTTAAGAGCGACAGAAAGTCAAATGATTTTTCTACCGTAATTCTAAGGAGCGACATCAAATCAAAGTGTTCTCCTACCGTAATTCTAAGGAGCGACAGCACATCAAATTATTCTCCTACCGTAATTCTAAGGAGCGACAGCACATCAAAATATTCTTCTACCGTAATTCTGAGGAGCGACAGCTTATCAAATTATTCTCGATCCGCGGGATCATCATCTGCTCGCCCTTCACTCGCACCGGAGATGAACTGGCATACGATCACGTGTCGACAGAGCGACACCACCGACAGTCTCGTTCCGTTGCACAGTCCATTCCGTACGTCCAGATTCCTCAGCAGCATCACGATCCATTTTTGTCTATCCTATCCAGCACTTGTCCATTGAGCTCATCGACCGCCTTGTTCTTTGTGGCGAGAATGGCGCGACCACTTACGTCCTCTGGTGTGAGCGAATTGAGGTGCTCACCGTACACCTTGTCGATGAGGGAAGTGGTGATCATCATGTGTGGAGGGAGATTGATCCGTCCTTCCTCGTCAGCCTTCTCTGTGCCGTGGCCGATACGCAGTAGCTGCGCCACCCACTCTGCCCCGGCAGTGCGCATGTTTACAGAGAGACGGTAGATGGTGAACAGACGCCAGAGAGGAGACGCCTTCACACACGCCGCCACACAGTCTCCCGCCATCGCATGAGGTACAATGGGGAGAGTCTGCGCAAAGTCTCCTCCTCCGACCATGACCATCCCTCCGAATGGCTCATTCTTCCGGGTGTCGACCGCCTCCAGTGACCACTTGGGCACAGTGGCAAACTCGTACCACGGAACAACGTCCACATGACTCAACTCCACTCCAGCTTTTTCCGTCCGAGACAGAAATTTTGAATGCACTGTTGGCAGTGCGTCCGCCCGGCAGCATATTGGCAGCAATGCCTGTTCACGCCACGCACATCACCGTCTTCCTTTTGGCTGTGAGGAGATGGTAGATGCACACGTAGCAGAACGTCTTCCCAGATTCTCCGGGTCCGTCCAAGTAGAAGTGCTTGCCGTTGCCGGTCTCGACAGCCGAGAGCTGAAGGCTCCTGGATGAGGAAGTAAAAAAAATGCAGTAACATCCGGTAGAAAAAAAACAGTGCACACTGGTTGCAAGTCGGTCGTAAACAGGTCTCTGAATCGCGTGGTCTCACTGGCCGCCCTGTTGTACTCAAAGTGCAAGTGGCTGTGAAAAGGTGCAAACCCGGCACACATCACATGCTGGCGCCGGCTTGGGTATATAGGTGATGAGATTTATTAGTAGCGAATTGGGTGCAAAACGGATAGTCGATAGTATATATCTTGATGTTGCGAAGGCTTTTGACACTGTTTCGCACAGACGATTAATACAAATCTGTGATGCGTATGGATTCCGCGAAATTGATATCCGATCTTCGTCGGATAGCTATAAAACATCTAACCAATCAGATAATCTCCGGTAAAATTTTATTACTAATTTATTAACTCACCACAAATCTGACACAGACTCTGTCCGAGATCTGTGTGGAGTCTGTAACAGATCTGTGGGGAGCAGATCTGTCACAGATGTTCTACAGATCTGTGACAGATCTGTCACAGATGATTTTTCAAGTGGAGTATTCACTCGTTTCTTCTTTTAGCTGCCCTGATCCTACCGTCATCCGCGTAAACCAAAAATCACACCATTATCCAACAACAGTCCGTCCTCATAACAAAGTCGTCTTCAAGTAACAAACATCGATATTGATAATACGATTTATTTTGGAACAACCTTTCAACATGAAACAACAATATATCGAAGATATCTTGAATTGCCGATTTCGCAGCCTTTCTTCTTCTTCTTCCTTCTTCTTCCCTCTTTGCCTTGGCAGCTTCATTCAATCAGCAGACGCCAAGCGCTCACGAAATCTGTAATGATAAGTTCAACATCGTACACATAATGAAAAATACATAATACATAAAGTTGAGTATCAAAACTACGACGACTTTTACACAAATCATTCACACAAAACAATACTTTTCTGCTTACCTTCAGTGTTCCTGGTACAACCGCAGACGGCATCATCACCAAGGCAGAGAATGACTGTTCGTCTACAATGAGAGACTCACATGTAACGATATTATACAGTCAACATAGATACTCACAACATATGAGTGAATAAATATAAAAAAGCTAAAAAAAAAACATAAGAAAACACTTATAAAAAATAAACATGGCAGTTGATAACGTTGCCAAAACCGGCTACAGTCATCAAAATCTTGAATGTTTTGTTCTAAGACCAATTTTAAAATCGAAATTATGACTAATAAATTAGTTGCAAAAATTTATTATTAATTCATTAGTGCTAAATTAGTAGTAGGAATCCGCAATGATTAACTGCTAATAAATGAGTTATAAACTTTTATTACTAATAAATGAAGCTGATTTATTACTATCAAATTTTCATTAGTAATAAGTTACTAATTTATTACCCGGCGTGAATATCCTAGATTTGTTGGATATACGCACACATTGGGTCCTTCCAGTCAAGTAGTTTTGTAGCCATCTAAGGAGATTGCCGCGTTATCGAACATAGTAAATTTCACATTATTCAGACGATCTAAAACTCTACACATCTTTGGTCTAATCATCTTGTCGCACCTCAGCAGTTTGGGTTCCTAGATGGACGCTCTACCATTTCACAGATGGTGGAGTATGTCTCATTTATTAGTAGCGAATTGGGTGCAAAACGGATAGTCGATAGTATATATCTTGATGTTGCGAAGGCTTTTGACACTGTTTCGCACAGACGATTAATACAAATCTGTGATGCGTATGGATTCCGCGGCAATCTCCTTAGATGGCTACAAAACTACTTGACTGGAAGGACCCAATGTGTGCGTATATCCAACAAATTATCTGATTGGTTAGATGTTTTATCTGGAGTACCTCAAGGAAGTGTTGTAGGTCCTCTCAATTTCGTATTTCACATGCAAAGAAGGGCAATCGCGACGAGACCCGTTCCGAAACTTTGAAAAGTGGTTGCGAGTGGTACGCGAGTGGATTGCGACTCGCTGCTGACACGCGCGCCACTCGCACGCCTCTCTTCCCCGCACTTTTCCCCTTCTCGCACCAAACCACTCGCGTCTCACTCGCTCCTCACTCGCAAAATGACACCCACTCGCGTACCACTCGCGTGTCACTCGCAACCTGTAGTCAGTGTAGGTATTCAACTCAATTTTGACCTCAGTCCCGATAGTCATATTTCAAAACAAGTACGAAAAGCATCTGCCCTTGCTATACTTGTTCCGCGGACTTTCTCCTATTCGAAAGATTTATATAGAAATTTCTTCATATACAAAATCAGACCGATTCTCGAGTACGGCAGTGAAGTGTTATGTCTAATGAACAAAACTTTCACGAATGCATTGGAAAAGACACAACGAAAGTTCACAAAGGCAATATTTCCGAAAAGGAGCTACGCGAACCGTCTCGAGTCTCTCCAACTGGAAACACTATATATATATATATATATATATATATATATATATATATATATGCGTAGAATAAAAAGCAACTTTACCCTAGTACATAGCTATATGTATGGATGTATCAAGTCAGAAAACCCTTTTGACATCATTGATTCCAAGTCAAGATCATCTAGGAACCGTTCCAATGGGTATCAACTTTACAGTAACGCCAAAAACACAATTCAACAGTCTTTTATAATTCATTCGGTTGTTAACACTTGGAACTTGCTTCCTCAAACCGTTGTAAATATTCCCGATAAACACCAATTCAGAAAGAGCTTAAATAATCATATAAATTTCCATAGTAAAAACGACACTATTTTCAGTTCACTTAAAATACAAGACCCCACTAATCTCTAAAATATGAAGCTGGGGCAACTCTTATTCAGAAGTGGTGACAAACGGCACATATATACCGTTTTTCTCACTCACTTTTATCTCGTTTCGGGTGATGAGATTGCACTTTCCCTGCATAGATCATGTTAACTCTGATTTCTGGGGAGAGTGCGGTTGTACCGGGTCGCAGGGATACGGACCGACGACGGGGGCTGCTGTCTCCCGATCATCTTATTGTATCTTCTTCTCTTATCCCGTGTTATCACCAAAATTCATATGAATAAACTATATATATAATGCGCGCCGGGTTTACATTGTTTTGATCCCGCCAACTATAACCAGGAGGAAGAGCGCAAAAGGCGCGATATCGACTGGTAGGTAGTGAGAAAATATGTTGGAAAAACTTTTTGTGAAACGTAACGGCGATCCGTGAATACGTTGTGACGTGTGGTGCATGGGAGAAAGAAGAAAGAAAAGGGCAGATATGAGAGAGATAATGGCAGATATTGAGAGAGATGGGCAGAGAAAGATGCCCGCCCAACACAACCAGGCGGTATCGAGCCAGCGACGGCCAGTCGAAGACACGCTAGAATAATACGTTTTCGAGTTTACTGTACCAATCGTTTCCACCCACCTGTGCATCGGCATCCAGGTAGGTAGGTAGGTGACGTGAACCGAGAGGAGGCGAGGCGAGCGGGCGCGTTGGCGACGACGAGATAGTGGACAGGGCGGGAGACGGAGAGAAGGGAGAGGTAGGTCTGGAGTAGGAGATATAGATGTAATATCTTATTGGACTCGCCTTTCTGTCCAGCAGCGGCAGCAGGTGTTTCCAGTAGACCAACGAAGAAAGGAGGTGCAAGTCTGTGAGACACGGTAGTAGTCAAGGAAGTTTATCTCACCTCCCGTTGTCGGATACGACTCTCTCGCCACGCCATGAACTGAAAAAAATAATTTAAAAAAAAACACAATGCACAACAAACAACAGTACGCAGGAGTGTTGGGTGATATGAGTGGGCGGGACCAGCCAGCTGTGGACCATCGAAAAGCGCGCGAAAGTTTCGCGCACAAATTAGCTCTTGGTCCGTATAGCTGACAGACGAAAGAACGTCAAACTATTATCTAACCGCAATTCTAAGAATCGATTGCAGGTCAAATTATTCTCCTATCGTAATACTTAAGAGCGACAGAAAGTCAAATGATTTTTCTACCGTAATTCTAAGGAGCGACATCAAATCAAAGTGTTCTCCTACCGTAGTTCTAAGGAGCGACAGCACATCAAATTATTCTCCTACCGTAATTCTAAGGAGCGACAGCACATCAATTTATTTTTCTATCGTAATTCTAAGGAGCGACAACACATCAAAGTATTCTTCTTCCGTATTTATAAGGAGCACATCAAATCAAAGTGTTCTCCTACCGTAATTCTAAGGAGCGACAGCACATCAATTTATTTTTCTACCGTAATTCTAAGGAGCGACAACACATCAAGTTATTCTCCTACCGTAATTCTAAGGAGCGACAGCACATCAAAGTATTCTTCTTCCGTATTTATAAGTTATATTGGTATTAATATTGGAATTTTCATGTTATAGTTTCCAGGAGTTCCCTTTTCAGCGTTTGGCGCCGAATCCAACCCAAAACAGACTGTTCAAAAGCACTTTACTACACGAGAGACATAGGCAAGACTGATTACACAAGATGCTCAAAGGGGCGGGGCCACCCAACAATACACGAAATCCCACTCACATAACAAAAAGGCGTCCCGTCTGTACATACACACTATATAAGTCATACACACAATATAAATCACACAATCATTTTCTTGAGTTTCTTCATCTTGTCTCTGAAGACAGTTCCGAGGACGTGACACTCGTCGAGCATGTTGCAGAATGCATCCATGTGCGGCCCCGTGGCAGAACCTGCACATACACAGACAAAATATCAGCGTCACGACCCCGCGCGGCGCCTGTTTGATCAGCTGTGCTTTGCAAATTGTTGTTTTGTTGCTAATTTGTATGTTTGTTATTGTTATTTTGACCTGTTTATTGAATGCTTTGCTATATTATATGGTATTTACGCAGTCGTATAAATGTGATAATTTCGAGTGATAATTTCGTTGTTGCATCATTAAATTAATGAATCGGGTGAGTATTTGATCAGCGCTATAAATGAAAAATGATGCTTGAATGAACTAAAGTCATTAAGAGAAAAGAATTAAGTTCAAAAGAATGAAGCGCGGTTTTTCTTGTCAAGGTAATTTTGAGTTGGCGCACTCTTTTTTAGATACGCATTCCACACGGGGACAGCGTGTATCGCAGTATACAGCAAGACTGTGAAGGAACGTTTTCTTTTGGATACAATGATACAATCACTCACCTTTATCCAAACGTCGCAGAGGAATATATTAGGAAGATGTAGGCTCACGTCATGACATTTATGATACTGCAGAGTGTTACGTGTTGTAGATTTATTAGCGCGCGCCAAGTCCCATGCCCTCAGGCAATGTAGGCCGCATTGATTGCAGCAGAACTTTTCGGCGTCCCTCGTGTGCTCGGGGCGTCCCTCGTGTGCTCGGGGCGTCTCTGATTGCCGCAAGGAATGTAGAATCTCTTCTCTCCTCTCTCTAACACGAATGTGGTTCCTCTTGTTCAATTACAGAATAATCTCTTATGATAAAAGAG